>CAMXCT020003100.1:50794-76289 GCA_947184155.2 Cladocopium goreaui | reverse complement strand
AATTTTGACATTTACATGCATCAGAACCTTCCTCAGATTTTCGCCGAAACCATATCGCCGACAGTATTATGTTTTTTGACTTATTTTCGCCGAGATCCTGTCGCCGACGAACTATGGGTCATTTTGGGAAACAATCGCCGAAACATTATTTTGGATTTCAACATGCTGGTCAAAACTCTATGGAATCTGGTTATGACTACGTTTGACAATTTCGGATGCCCTACATCGTTTGCGAGAAGTACCTCATGTGGCTCTTTTATTCATCTAATAATCTAGGCTGGTTTGCATGTTTCAGGATTCAGTTCCTGCCGGATCATATAATGATCCATTCTTGTCTAGTGTGTGTGTGTGTGTATCATCTGAACAGATGTAAAACTTCTGATTGGTTTTCACTAATTTGCAGGGGGTGGTAGCAGGGTCCAGAGTCTACCACCAACGAAGACACTCTGGCTTCCCTGGTGATACATGGCCTGATCAGCCATGCGTACCTGCAGCTCGAATTTTCCGAAATAGCAAGGGGCCAAGCTTAGAACCCCAACCACAATATTATACAATTTGCTGCACTGTTGTCGCAATCTGGAATCAATTTTGAAATTTACATGCATCAGAACCTTCCTCAGATTTTCGCCGAAACCATTTCGCCGACAGTATTATGTTTTTTGACTTATTTTCGCCGAGATCCTGTCGCCGACGAACTATGGGTTATTTTGGGAAACAATCGCCGAAACATTATTTTGGATTTCAACATGCTGGTCAAAACTCTATGGAATCTGGTTATGACTACGTTTGACAATTTCGGATGCCCTACATCGTTTTCGAGAAGTACCTCATGTGGCTCTTTTATTCATCAAATAATCTAGGCTGGTTTGCATGTTTCAGGATTCAGTTCCTGCCAGATCATATAATGATCCATTCTTGTCTAGTGTGATTTCCATGGTGGCTCCGACATGGTGCCATGGAGCCAATTGAGGCAACCCTTTTCAGGGTGAGTGATGACTGTCCGGACTACCGAATTTACGAATTTTAAGTTGGTAATTCATCTAAGTAAACTGCAACAGCCGGCCATACTGTTTTTCCAGCCTTTTGAGTCTGTCCCGCTGATCTTGCGGTCCCAGGGATTCCTCGCCGATGCGTTTCTTCAACTGTGCAGCCGTTCTGAATTGCCAGAAACCTCCGTCTTTGCAGCAACTTTTGCAGCGTCATATTGCATTATCTCATGACCTATGATCAGGCAGGCACACGACTTTCAGGTGTGGTATTCTTTCCTTTTGGTTCTCTGGTGAGGTGAAACATATTGTGCATCTAATTCGTTGGAACTTGAAAGCTGTTTTATGCCATTGCGGCACGACTTGACCACGGTCCCGGTGCAGGGAATAATCGCACGATTTTGTAGGCAGTTAGGGACTGAATCCTGTATGTGAAACTTTTTACAATTGTCCACCTTTGTTTTGACCTACTGAAGCGATGCATCCGTGGAACACTCCAACATCATGGCCTGCTCCACCACAGCCTTCGAACCCATCTTCGACGTGGCCGCAATCGACACCTAATGCACATTTATTTGGACATCCCTCGGCTTTGCATCCTACATGGTCATCCTCCGCTTCGCTCATGCCGTCTACATCCGCCCCAACATCGTTGCCGTTCACCTCATTGACTTCGGCTCCTCATGCAGTACCAGGTCCACAACTAGTACCCACCATGCCTTCACCTTTGGCTCCTGAACCAACTATGGTACACACCGCTCCGTCGACTTTTCCATCTCCTCTGACACCTTCCGCTCCACCCGCGTGGCCTTCCACTTCGGCTCCATCCCCTACATCGACTACACCACCTACATCGACTATGACACCGACTCCTTTGCCCAGTTCTCCATACCCACCTCACCACATTCAACCTCCATTACAGATGGACGCATCGACGATCCCTCCAAGTGAGCCTTCACCACGGCCCCCAGCAGTCAAAGCAACTCCCAGGCATCGCTCTGACAAAAGACCGGATCGACCGCGCAGACCAGCTCCGAAAACCCCTCCTCACGCTACACCATCGACACCTAAGACAGCACCGACTTCATCCGTGCCACCTGAACTTGCATCCCTGGGTTCCACCGCACAACAACTGGCCGAATCTGTTCGACTTATCCAAGCTCAGCAACTATTAATCATGGACTCTCAACGGGCACAAGAACAACGTCAACTCCTTCTTCAACAAGATGAACATCCACCGAATCCTACACCACAGATACCACCACCTACACCTACACCACCATTGATCGCCACGCCTCCACCTGCACCAAAGGCCAGACCCACCGAACCGGACGTTCAGGACCATCGCTTTGTCCCAGCTCCAACCATCGCTCCTCCTCACCAACCACAAGGTCCACCACCACCAACACGCCGACCACGATCCCGAACTCCAAGATCACGTTCCCATCGACCTTCTGTACATTCTCATCGCCATCGCCATTCTCCTCCACGTACAGAACGACCTCGTTCTCCTCTCCCTCGTCATCGCTCATCTACGAAACCCGACAAGAGCCGCAGAACACCATCTCCATACAGACGACGCTCACCACCACGACACCGCTCTCCTGTGGTCCCTCGACGTCACCGCTCCCATCCACGCCCACGCTCCGCGACACCACGTCACCGATCCCGAGGCCGTGAAGTCATACTTCGACCTGCTGCAAACCCATCCAATCCGAACTACATTCCTACTCCTGATGCTGATGACACCTGGGGCACATGGAACGAAAGCCACTACAACGACGCCTACGACCACCACACTGCTCGACCCAATTCTCCTACTGATCCACCACCATCGGAACCACCCACCAACCCACCAACCCACACTTCAGCACCACTCGGCGCGGTGTCCTTCCGAGTTCCGGACGGCGACAGTGAAAATTCTGAAGTTGCTGATACCATTTCGCTCACCAAGTTTGACACGAATGACATCGACCTCGATGAAATGGTGGCGGCGGCCAATGACCCCCATCGAGTTCGATGCCTGACCGAGCTTGGCCCCGATCATGTTGTTCCTCTACGCCAATCATTGACCCCGGCTATCTTGCAGCTCTTCAACCAGTTTGTGGACGCGATGTTCGAACAGTTGGCTAAACCATACCGCACCGTCAACAACCATCGTATTTGGATCAAAGCCAGCCAAGCCACCGTCAGGAATATTGCCAGGGCCTTTGCACAATCCGACTTACTGGACATCGAACTTGCAAAGCAAACACAAGCCTTCTATATTGAGCCAGAGAACTTGCTGACCATCACGGTTCCCACAGGATTGAAGAAGAAACCAATCTACCGTGGCGAACACATGGGCACCTACCTGATCTACCACAAGACAAGTTGGGAATCAGTTGCCAAAATTCTTGCTGAAGACTGCATCCGCCCGGCAACTTGGACAAAAAACGAAGCCGGCATACCGACCCAATACCCGTGTTACGGGTTCTTCGGAATGTCCTCTGAGATCGCAGACACCGACAACCTACCCGGCTATGCTGTCAGATCTGTACCTCTCAGCTCTACAAAATAGGCAAAGGACAAAACCCATCAGGCCTGCTGGCCATATGCCGCTCACCCAAATGCATCCGTGCCCTAGCTGGAGGAAATGACCAAATCCAACGCTTGTGCAACCTTGCGGGCATCGCCAAGGGCAAAGACAATGCAACGGCTATGAACTCAAGCGCTGCATCTATATGCTACGTCGCCTCCACTCACCAGGTTTTCCCGGGCTTGATCACACACCAGACTGCGGAGACCAATGCACCTTCGGAACCTCCTGATGATTCTGCACGTCCAGTACGACCTGACCCTTCTGCCGACGCCCCAGAACCTTCGGAGCCGCCCCCGGACGACTCTCACAATACACCGAGCCACCGCGAGACCGCTACCTCTGGCTCCCGGGACTATGCTCGCCGATCTTGGCATGACAATGCTGCTTGGGACAATTCCACCTACAGCCGCCGAGATCGCCGATCCTCATACTATGACGACCATTCTCGCGACCAGCACCATGAAGGCCGACCTCGTTCTCGACATTCGACCCACCACTCCAAATCTCGTTGGTGAATTCTTTACCCTTGAGGAGTACCAGAACAAGTATCGACTATTCTACGTCGGCGATCCAGTGAGCCTAGTGGCCCTGCCCGATTATTTTGGAGTAACAATGCTTCTCCCGACATTCGGTATTGCTGCCACTTCTTCCTCAAAAGGTTTGTGACTCGCTGCATGCTCATATTGTGGATCCTTGCGCAAGATTCGTTTTCACCTTATGTTTCACACACTGGAACCTCGTATTATGTTTCACTTTTTCATTCGCACACTATTCTTGTCTCACCCTGACATTCCTCGCAGCTTTCATTCGGCAGTTCGAGCGCATTTTGACCTATTGTCTCGTGACCCTCTCTACATCATGGCGTCCCAGGACCTGATCTCCCAATACAGCGCGGATATGAATGGAATTCCTCCTTCCCAGCCGGATCGCTCGCGCACACCACCTCGTCATCCACATGGTTGGCACCAAGCAGTACCGGCGTTCCGTGGCCCGATGCACTATGCCATGACGACCCATCGACCCTTTTGGAACCCATCCGGAATACCGCCTCCGCCGCCTACGTCTCCATCGTTCCCAACACGCCCACCATGGACTTCGCCTACGGCACCTTTTCCGCCCACGCCGCCTCCGAGCTCACAGACACCCCCCAACAACGCCAATTTTGCACCTCAACGTCACCCTTTTACACCGAGATCACCGAGACCTATGTCATCCCCAGGAGCAAGTTCCTCTGTCAACGAAGGATATACATGCAGACCAATTGAAATCCCACCAGTTGAGAATTGGAAACCTGATGTCGACTTCCACGACTCCAACAAGATCAATGGTTTGGACTTCCCTTCTAGAATCCGACAGAGCAGATTTTCAAGCTACAAGGACATTGAAGGGATGGATCCTTTACAAGTCCCACTCTGGAAGTTCTTGTACCAGGGCTTACACAATACTTGGCTTCGCCGAGTTGCATACGGAAGAGAAACCTTCGTCCTTCCTTTTGACAACATAGGCACTACAGTATTTGTGGCCGAATTGGTATCACAACTACGCACTCGCAATGTAGACTTGGACAAACTTGCTACATTCCGAGCTCGCTCAGCAGGCCAATGTCTCAACCAAAAGGAGGCCACCCAAAACATGGCCAAAGATGTTGCTCAACTTCTCCAATCTTGGCTCCCGACTCAACCTTCTGCTGACGTGGCCAGCCAACAACGCATTCTTGAACTGGAGGCAGAACTGGCCAAGGTCAAATCGGCCGCTACTACCTCACCAGCTACTGCACCTCCGGGCTCCACTCCAGCCACGACACCGATTGGACGTGCACTTCAAGGACAACCTGCCGCGTCTACGACCTTTGAACCCTCAACTCTGCTTATTTCTCCGGGCTCCGTGAACACTTGGCTCGTTGACAACCAACCCACATCATTGTCGGACACTCAATACACCAAGTGGTTGAAAGCTTTGAAGCTACCACAGCCCAAACAGGACATCCTGGAGAAGAACTTGGAAAAGGTCAATGAATGGTGGCAAAACCAACCCGATGATGCTTCGAAAACTATCCAACGCGCAAGCGTGGCTATGGGTATCGACCCTTGCAAACACAAGGGGGCCTCCACGGATGAAGTAGTCCTCAAGGTCATGACGGTGGCGTTATTGATGCAATCCTGACTAGCAGCATATTTGAAAGCACCTGGCTCAAAAGCAGCCAACATTATGCGAACTTTGGCCGTGGCTCATTCCTGTATTCTTGTTCTCGCACTATTGACTCCTTTCACGTTGTCCCCTTCTGTTGATGTCTTTTTTGCTTTTCGGATGCTTCAAACAGTATTGATGGGCCAATATGTGTTATTACATCCACGGGCCAATCCGAAACTCCAAGCCTTGCTAAAAGGCACTCCGATGCAGAGTATTTTCTTTTGCAGATCCGGGGATGACTTGTCTGTCGCCCTCCAATGTTTCAAGCATCCCCAGGCGGTGTATATTCGTTTCTGCCACATTGCGAATTTTCAACCTAAGTTTTACATTGGCTCCACGTCTTCTTTTGTTTTAGACCGCGAACACTCTCGCTATCGGAAATTTCTGCAAGTGCAACAACATAAATTCGTGCTGGCCGAAGTAGCCTTACGGTTTTGGTGTAGATTTGACAATTTCTGGATGTGGTCTGTTTTCCCGATCTACACTAATAAATCCAACTTTTGGGCCTTGGAACAGGCCTTAATTCAACTGTGGCAACCTCGATTGAACACTCCGTTCATTTACCAGTTTTTCAACTGCCGAAAGGGACTCATTGCACGTACCAAATTTTCTGCCTCTCGGCAATTTGGAGCATTCTCCTTGTGGCGGAAGCTTCGTTGGCGATCTACACCCCATCATGTTCGACACGCTCTTCACAGTCCTCTCTTCCATCGACGAGTACAACTCTGGGAGATTATCCAGGATTTGGGCAGTAACTCCGTTCGACGCTTCCACATGGAGAAGAAATTACGATCCAACGAAATTGGAGTTCAAGGCTGCTATTTTATTCGACGTCTTGCCAACAACCTCGGAGAACCCCAAAGGTCGTACGCCGTCAATGCCGTTGACCGAGCCTTGACCTTCTGGAAAGCCAAACGAGTCAAAAAACCGGTTCCTCTTCGTGCGCCTTGGCTACTATGCCCCAATTGGACTCGGGATCTTCGACGCCTACTCACCTCCCACGTTCATCAAACCCGACACTACAACACCACATTGCAGACTCCTTCCACGGCGATTGTCTTCACAAAGTTCCCCTCGGTGATGGATAGCTTGTGCAATCACAAAGAAGCCGCTACCAAATGGGCTGACGGCGAAACCCCAAAGTGTGCCTGTGATGCCTTGCGACCTCATGCTCTTCGTGGTCTCCCACCCGATCAACACCTGGTCCTCGACGGCGACAACCTACATTTTGATGATGGCCCACACGCATCCATTGCGACTGGTTCGCTTCAAAACAAAATCTTCCCACCTTCCAAAGAAATCCAGACATCGCTTCGCCTGGCTTTGCGGACATGGACTACCCGACACTCACTCCCTTCCTTACAAAAGTCTCATATTGATGAGCTTTGGCATCGTTCTATTCAATCCCACTACCACACACTCAACAACCACATCACTCACAAAGACATCGGCCGTTTCAAACGTCTTTTTCCAGAAGCCGTCTTCCACAACGAGGACAAGCGAGCTACATCCCTACGAATCTACTGCCCCGTGCTCTACTTCCAGTGCCTCACTACCACCTTTGCCGACCCGTTGGTATTTCGCAAATTGGAGCAAAGCCCGAGTGACATCATCGAGCGGACCATCGCCGAGATCAATCGCCATTTTGGCAAAACATACCCATGGGCACTTGGTGCTGGACGAGATCTGCCGAACGCCTATGTTCTACCCAAAAGGAAAAAACAGTTCAAGGCGGGACGACCTATTGTCAGCTTCTTCACGGCACCTTTCCGACCTATGTTGAACTGCACTGCCAAGCTGATTTACAACCTTCTACCTCAAGCGTTTCCCCACAACCTGGCCAGGGGTGATGTATTCGATCTCATCAAGCTCCTCAAGGATACTGACTTTGATTCGCTCCCCACTCCACGAATACACAACCAAGATCTTGCGGGCTTTTTCACAAGCATTGACACGGACCGCTTCATCGCGAGCTGGCGACTGACCCTGCAGTTCCTCTCGCCCCTCATGAATACCGACCCCGATGAGATCATCTCCGTGAAGGCAACTCCGGGCAACAACACAGGGGACGTAGTAAAAGGCCGCACATGCCGTACACTCAATGTGACCAGGAAGATCTTCATTCGGGACATTGAACGCATCATCCTCATGTCTTTGAAGATGACTCAATTCTCCATCGGCACTACGGTTTTTGAACAAATCCGAGGATCCCCTATGGGCTCCCCACTGAGTCCAGCTTTGTGCATGATGGTTGTCGCACTGTCTGAAGAAATCTGGTACAAAACCTACCGCACCACCCTTAGCAACATGGATCTTACAGCTCGCCTCCTTCGCTATGTGGACAACAGATTGTGCTTATCGGACCCCAGCTGGGACTACGAAATTTGCTTCGCCAATTTCCTCCACCCGGAGTTCTACGGCCATCCTATCATTTTGGAAACTGAACCGGACCAGGAGTTCTTGGGCTTTTGCATCGAGTTCGAGCCTTTTGCCCTCCGCTACAGCCCTCCACGCGACTTCAACCAGGTCATGGCGCCATTCTCCGCATCACCTTTGGCCGTCCAACTTTCAGGCTTTGTTTCACGATTATTTCTGGTCGCCAAATGTGCGCACCCCACACATGAACGGACACGAGGTTTTGCCGCATTGCATCGTTTGTACAGATCAGCCGGTTTCGCCGAGTCCGATCTCTTCGCTGCTGCCAAGCCGATTCGTCAATATTTGCACGTTTCCTTATTGTGGTAAAATCCTGAACTGTCTTGCCGCTGACGCTTACGTTTCACTGCTCACACCTTGCTGAAAGTCTAACCCCTTTGGACCTTATTTGCATCTATTTGATCACGGAACAGTGCTTTTCCAGCAGGCTTACCCTCAAACTTGGCTCCATTTACCTGTTGGCCCACACTCGACGCATTGTCATGGCTTCCTCGTCTCCTACGACGTCAATTCCGATCCAAGAACCAGTGTTTCTTCAGTTTCTTCATGATGTTCACCATGCTTACCTTCTACTACATCGAGCAATGGCGCTACTACCACCCACACTCATTCCCAACATTGAACCTACTCCTCTTCCCAGTACCGACGTATGGAATCAACCTGATGGCCTACGACCACACTATTCGGACCAGACCAATGCCTTCATTGACAATGCCCCCATCCCATCGCCGGATCTGGAAGAAGAAGAGACACTTATGGATGAACTGGTGGAAACCCATCTCCCTGAGCCGCACCAACATGTTGCTGCTCCGCCTCCTGATGTTTTACCTGCACCTTCGAAGCTTTCTACTAGAACACCATCACCGCCAAGTCGCAAACAGAAAGCCAAATCCGCTCCAAAGGCTCCTGCCAAGCGTCGTCGCCGCCGTGACCAATCCCGATCCCGCTCCTCGAGCCCATTGTCACTCTGGACCTCTGAAGACAAACAGAAACTACGCACTCTGAAGGTTGACGAGAAATCTCGATTTTCATGGAAGGTGATCTCGACCAAGATGGGCAAGTCTGAAGAAGATGTTCGCTCTATGTGGAATAAGATCAAAGACCAACTTGGCTGACCATTGACATATGCGAATCACAAGAAAAAGGTACGTTGCGGTACGGTATTACTGTTTCACCAACCCGTTGGCCTTCATTTTGGGAATCTTCTTCTTGTTTATTTTCAGAACCATGGGCGCTGTTGTCCCATTGAATTCTGACACGTCGTATCACACAACCCGCCAGCCATTTATTATGTCTCTCCGCGTTCACCTGGACCGCTATTGCCAACAGCGAGCTATGTCCCACGAGAGGATCTCACCTACACGACGCTCACGCTCTCCAACCAGGACGTCATCTTCCGCTATGGGCTCTACGTCATTTCGGCACCCACCAAACCGGTCTTCGCCTCCGACACCTCACCGACCGGTTATTTTCCAGTTGGACCTGAAGCCGATGCAACAACTGGCCGTACGCAACCCTTATTACAACATCTTGACCCCCACGGTCGCGGGCAACCTTCCTACGGCCACCTATGACAGCTTGTTCCAGACGTTCAAGGTGATCTACCCGGACTATGCTCGCAGTCATTTCGTTTCAGACCTCAAAACCGTAGTCACCGACACACTGCTACAACGCTGGTCCATACACCTACCAGCGTCGGAGTTCTACATGATGATTGACACCGATCAAGGAGCTCAGATGCTTGACGACCTTCCTCACTCTCTTCTGGATGTTTTGAATTGGTTCTACCCGAGATGGAAAACTCATCAACATCTCGATGCCTTCACGACCCGCGAGTGTTCTCCGTTGCTGCTGACACCACATCCAGATGCACAAGACACTGGCTTTGCTGTACATGTTCAAGTGATTCCCCGTGGACATCCATTCGTCACGGCCACCCGATACACTAAAGCCGCTGAGTGATTAGCCGTCTTGATGGATCTTGACACGGCTCATGTCTATGAGGAAAAAGACCAACATTCGTTGTGATGTCCACCACCCCGGTTCTGATTTTCCCTTGTGTCATCCTTTTCTCGGTTTCCATTGGGTGATATTCGTTATTTATTCCTTCATCATTGACCTTCCCCACGTCTGACTCAGTATGGCCTTTTGGCTTCAGTTGTGTTTTTCCCGCTATCATATTCTTTTGATCGTACATGATGACCTCCAACACGGATGATCCTGCTCGATTGGTCTCGCACGGTTCACCACCTACATCCATACATGGCCTTGCCTCACACTTGCCACCGGATGATCCTACCTCGGCATCCTATATTCCTCGTGCAGCGAGAATGATTCCGACCTCTACCACTGTCCACTCCGTCTTCATCAAGAAGCTGAGCTATCCTTGGTCTAACCGTTCAGATGAACTTTGGATCGTGGAAAGGACACTTGATGGTCTTGAAACGTGGAAACCAGTGGAAACATTCCTGGAGAACATGCACCTCACCAACGACCAGGCAACCTTGCGTACTACAGCCAACCATTGGCGCAGATACTATGACGTACCAATTCAACCATCATCCTCCTCCCCTACGGCAACTACTGTTCCCGTTTTACCACACCCTGAACACTCCAACGTCCATGTCTCACAGCCGTACGAAGCGATACCGGACCACCTCCATATTTTACAGTCATGCTGGGGACGCTCTGCCCAACACCATTCTCAAGGAACCACTACCTCTTTATATTGGCCACCTTGGCGGTCTACACCACCGTCTTCCCCACCGGCAACACTACAACGTACTGTATATCTCACTCGCCCCGCTGTCCCTCCTCAACAAGTACATGGTCCGTTGGATGCGAACGATATTGACGCGATGGATATGTCGGATTCAAGTGTGTAATATACCACATTATTTGTCGGCGGAAAAAAGACCTGTGATTCATCGTCTCTTTGTGTGACCACCTACTAGGTACACCGTTTCTCTTTCATTTCTAACACTTTGAGCTTGTTTCTGTGGCTATTCCAACCCATTTTGCAGCTTGGGCTTTTCGCTTTATCCTCGATACTTCACATTCGACGCAATGGCTCGTTCTTCTCGACCCAATCCATATCGCGCTACATCCACGATTGAGACACCGCTTGGTACACGAACCGTTGGGTGGATTGCTGGACATCGAGGCCTCCCTGGTGATGCGAACCCTCCTCCAAACAGACCTGTCCTTATCTTGGTTGACTTCTCTCCCTTACAGGCATTGACTCACCGAAGCGAACCTGACCGTGAACACTACATGGCTCTGGTGAACTCCAATTTTAGACATGTCAGTGGCTTTGAGCTTGCAGCTTTGTTTACCTGGTCACGTCAGATGGAACCAGTTGAAGCCGGCCTCATCCCAATTGCCGAACTCCGCTTTTGTATCTCCAAAAGATTGAGGTCCCAATGGGACATCCAAATTGACCCCTCGAACCTGGAGTTTCGCTTTTGCGACTTGGACGGTGATACATTCCAAGTTTCCAATGATATGACGGTCTTGCAGCTTTTGGAGGCATACCGACCTGAGTGGCGACTTCGGCAGTACAATTCCCGCGAATCCTCTTTCCTCATCCCGGGTACCAGACAGCCTTTCGTACTACGCTTGCAATGCTACAAGATTAGCTCCGGTGTGATCCTGCCCTGATGCGCTAGCCGGCCAAAAAAGACCATGCTACAGGGTTTTCAATTCCTCCTTGACACCCCACTAACACAAAGGATTTTTCGATTTCTATTTTATTTGACCTGGAGCTGTGGCTTCTCCGTCGCAATTGACCCACTTGATTGAGGACTGGATTTCACTTTTATCATTTTTATGAATATTATCAATTTCGTGATTGGCTTTCTTCTGCAATTCTTGATGCTTCAGCCGTTGTTGCACTATTTCTCGTATTTGTGACAGTTTCACCCATGGAACACAAACGAGACGCGACCGTGGCGGGCTTGTCTTGGCCTTCGAACCCTACTCGTGGACTCGCTCCTACCGACCCAGTTCAAGTACCAGACGCCTCGACTTCTGCACTATGTCACTCAGGAGCTCCCGACACTACGACCAACCCTACTCCGGCACCTTTGGTAACTGACAGTACGGCACCTGCTACGGGTACCCTGGCTCATTCTGATACATATTCAGGACCAGCACCTCCTGGCGTTCCATTTCCGACGGAGTCAAGTTCTACACACAACTACCTCCATCGTGCTCAATTCTCTTCTCGCGTGGTTCACCAGATCCAATTCAAGGTCATTACCCACCCCAACAACACCAGGGAGCTATTCATTGAAGAAATTCCTTTGTTAGGGCATTCCCGATGTCGTGACCCTGAACACTATTTCTATGGTCTCTCCGGAAACTGGGAGTGGTCCTTGCGCACAGCGGACTATTGGCGACATCATTTTGAGATTCCCCTTGTACATGGACACCATCCTTTTCACAATGTGCCCATTGAGACGACATCTCCTGGAGATGAACCCAGGCTGACCACCCGGATCTATGAATTAGCCAAAGATCTATCTGACACCTTGAAGGCTGCTACGGCATCGGGGGAATTCGATCAGACTTGGGCGATGGTTGAACGCATGAGCTTCCACGATGCTATGGAAGTCCTTCTACAAGCTCCGAATTCCTCTTCTGACTGAAGTGACCGCCCGTTTGTACATTAGGTTATTACAGGTTCACTTTCACTGGTGTCTTGCCGATTCCGCCAGCGAAGTTCTTCCAAAAAACCGACCTCGCTACATGCGAGGTGTGTGTGTGTATCATCTGAACAGATGTAAAACTTCTGATTGGTTTTCACTAATTTGCAGGGGGTGGTAGCAGGGTCCAGAGTCTACCACCAACGAAGACACTCTGGCTTCCCTGGTGATACATGGCCTGATCAGCCATGCGTACCTGCAGCTCGAATTTTCCGAAATAGCAAGGGGCCAAGCTTAGAACCCCAACCACAATATTATACAATTTGCTGCACTGTTGTCGCAATCTGGAATCAATTTTGAAATTTACATGCATCAGAACCTTCCTCAGATTTTCGCCGAAACCATTTCGCCGACAGTATTATGTTTTTTGACTTATTTTCGCCGAGATTCTGTCGCCGACGAACTATGGGTTATTTTGGGAAACAATCGCCGAAACATTATTTTGGATTTCAACATGCTGGTCAAAACTCTATGGAATCTGGTTATGACTACGTTTGACAATTTCGGATGCCCTACATCGTTTTCGAGAAGTACCTCATGTGGCTCTTTTATTCATCAAATAATCTAGGCTGGTTTGCATGTTTCAGGATTCAGTTCCTGCCGGATCATATAATGATCCATTCTTGTCTAGTGTGTGAAACATCTGAACAGATGCAAAACTTCTACCTGATGATGTCGCTTTTTGTTGCTTGTTAGGTGTTGAGATTTTCTCGCTGTGAGGAATTGTCAATTTCAAACTTCGTTTGACTTTCATTTCAAAATCCAATTTTGAGCTGGGGGATGGAGAGGACATATGAGGCTCCATCCAACGAAGCTCCTCGTGTGATCCTAGGATACCACCAGGGACGCCTGGTGACGTACCTGCAACACCATTTCAATTTCTCGTCAATGGCAACCAGCTAAGCCAAGAACCGGCATGTCGTTTTTCAACATTTTCAAACCAACCTTCAACTTGATGCCTGTACGGTTTTCGCAATCTGTCAGGGACGTCAATTTGCTTTCAACCAGGGCTATGGAGAAGTTCCGTTTTGACTCTTACTCGAGTCTACTCTCTAACTCAATCCTGTCAGGTTTAACTGGAGTGTTTTTGCACGTACGATGCATTCCACATCAATAATTCGATAAGATATTTCTGAGCAAGTGTGTGATTCATGCTGGATTCGTCAAGGTGGCATGAACCCCTCGGGGAAAGCCTCTCCAGGCTAAAAATTGACACGTTGAAACGATCTCTGAATTGACACTTTTGAATTGGCAATTCATCTAAGTAAAGTGCAACAGTTGGCCTTTTCCAGTGTTTCACCTGTCGATCGTGAAGTGTGTGTTGAAACAGCAGGCCGCCGTGTGGCTTCAATTCTTTCAGATGATCTGCCTCCCTGTCACTGGTAGTCTGCAGCCGCGACAACCTTCTTTTTTCAACATTGCTCGAGCATTTCCAGCTGCCGACAATTGCAACATGAGGATTCCAGGCACAGGCCATGCTTGCAGGTATGGTGACTCTTCTTTTTTGGTCGTTGGTGAGGTTCAATTGTGCACGTAATTCAGGGGTTGACGACGTAAGCTGTCCATGGGGTTGACGTGACACTTAGGCCTTTGAGCCTGCAACAAGGGGAATTCTGCACGATAATGTGGATGCATCATGTTTCATCAGCTAGTTCCCCATTGGCCCCCTATCTCATGCGTGCTCCCTTTCTAGGTCAGGTTTGGGTCCTTCGCGTGCCGAGGTAGGTTTTGGTGTCGATTTGTAGGTTGTGTGAGGCGCTTCTGTCCGCCTCCCCCTCCTCCGGTTGGTTTTTGGGCCGTCGTCCGTCCGCTTTTTCTTTTCCCTTGCCCTTTCAGGGTTTGCCCGTTTCGGGCTAGGTGTGTTGGTGTTGGTGTTTTCTTTTTTTCCCTTTCCTTTTTGCGTTCCCCCTCTTGTGTTCCGGTTAAGGAATTGTCATCTCATCTTCATCGTCATTTCATTTCCACTTTCATTCTCTCATTGTCACCTTCATCTCATTCGTCGGGGCCTTAAATGCCTCGCGGCAGCGGGGCGTGTGTGTGAAACATCTGAACAGATGCAAAACTTCTACCTGATGATGTCGCTTTTTGTTGTTTGTTAGGTGTTGGGATTTTCTCGCTGTGAGGAATTGTCAATTTCAAACTTCGTTTGACTTTCATTTCAAAATCCAATTTTGAGCAGGGGGATGGAGAGGACATATGAGGCTCCATCCAACGAAGGTCCTCATATGATCCTAGGATATCACCAGGGACGCCTGGTGACGTACCTGCAACACCATTTCAATTTCTCGTCAATGGCAACCGGCTAAGCCAAGAACCGGCATGTCGTTTTTCAACATTTTCAAACCAACCTTCAACTTGATGCCTGTACGGTTTTCGCAATCTGTCAGGGAAGTCAATTTGCTTTCAGCCAGGGCTATGGAGAAGTTCCGTTTTGACTCTTACTCGAGTCTACTCTCTAACTCAATCCTGTCAGGTTTAACTGGATTTTTGCACGTACGATGCATTCCACATCAATAATTCGATAAAATATTTCTGAGCAAGTGTGTGTGTGTCTCTCTCTGTCTCTCTCTCTCTCTCTGTTTTTTTCCCTCTCTTTCTCTCGCTCTCTCTCTCTCTCTCTCTCTCTCTCACTCTCTCTCTCTCTCTCTTCCTTCTCTCTCTCTCTCTGCGCAGACTTGTCTTGGGGAACCATCTGAACATTGAGAACTTTAGCAAAGAAATCAGGATGGCGGTTTTGCACGGTTCGTTTTCTTTTTGGAGAGATCACTAACTTGCGTGGAAAGAATCAGGGCCAAAAGTTGTTGGTTCAGGGTTGAAACCACTATGGGAAACTGTTTCACTGAAATCACACCGGAAATCCATCCACAAAAGTCGACCTGCTGGCAGGTGATGAAAAAACTGCAAAGTCAGAACTCTGAGCTCCTTGGGATGGGCATTCTGGACCGCTGAAACATCAGATGTTGGCCCTGAACATCGTCATGGGTGAAAATTATTATTCCGCCAAAATGGATGGTTTGACAATGTTTGACATTTTAATCACAAAATAGTGATGTCAAATCACCAACAATTTTCTGGATCCACAGTGATTTCAACATTTGACCTGGCAGGACCGGATGGCATCGGTGCTGTCGGAGGTCTTGAAGACCAAGCAGGTGGCGACATTGGTGAAACAGCAATGGTTCACTTGGAGGTTTCCTGCAATGGTGGTACCCTCGTATTATCCATTTTAACATATTTTAACAGGATTGTCCATTATAAACCATCCAATTATTGGGGTACCCCTATTTATAGAGAAACCGCCGTTTTTCCAAGATCGCAGCGCCAGGTCTTTGCCACAGTGCACAGTGCTGTGATGATTTGTGCGCCTGGGCATGGCTTTTCTGAGGGTTCGACGATTTTTGTTGATTTTTTGGATCCAATTCTTGACCCATACCCCCAAGGAGTTCCAAGAATGGCAGGTGTGCTGTTTGGTGCCTTGCTGACGGGCGTGGTGACTATGGGCACGGCAACGCTCAGGAAAGGCAGTGGCAAGGCAGGAAGGGATGCCAGGAAACTCTGAGAATTGAGATGCTGCGAAATCGAAACCGATTGCTCCAGCATTTTCTGCGGCATGAATGACTTCATGTTTGGAAAGTAACAGCTGAATTACATGAAACTTGCAAACCTGGAGAGGCTTCTGACCTTGCACGAATCCTAGGTTGTTTGGCGCCACTTGACTCAATAGCCTTGGGTCTATATTATCTATATAAATGTTGTCTAAAGTTTTCATCCAGCGACTAGTGGATTATCAAAGCAGTGGAGACATCTTTTGAATTCTTTATCCTATCCGGTTGGTGGGTTTCAAGATGTTTCAAGTATATATATATATCATTTTCCATTCACACTCGGATGATGGCCACCAGTTGATTTTTGGCCACATCTTCCATGATCCCAGGCCTGCAGGGCTTCTGGTGGCTGGACACTTCAATGGTGTCAGCAAGGTGCTTCGATCTCCTTCCGTGGATCTCTGCGAGGCGCTTCAGATGCTGCTGCGGATGGCTGGCCTCGTTTTGGCAAACGTGCCATGGCAATGAAAACAACATCGTGTTCTGGTATCGTGGTTGGGAATGTCCCAGAATTGGCTGAAGGGAAACAATTGCAGGAAACGATAGGAAACCCTGGAGATATAGATGTTCCTTCTAAACAATCCATTGAGATTATTGAGATTGGTTACTTTGCGACCGAAGAACATCTGATCCGTTGGAACTGTTGTTGTGGGCGAATATAAGCTTGGTACCGAAGTTGTAGGTAGTGAGAGAAAACGCAGATGCAGATTTGGGACGGTTTGGGAAGGGTCGCCGTTAATTTCTAGTTGATTTCCGGGAATTTGTTTCTTCAAAGATCGAAGAAGAGCTGTGTGTGTGATTGTTGGTTAGGGCTCCATGATCATGCATACGACTCACATCTCATAAGCTACCCTCTGAGGATGACACTCCCGCGGCCTTTGCCGTTTTTCAGGCAGGGCTGGGAATTGCTGGTTGGTGAAGCGCTGTGAATCGGCGTGCATAAACTCCAGAGCAATTTCAGGCTGCATCACTCCTGACAAAGATTTCAGGTGATGTCTGAAGCTCAATTTGATGTGTTTGTCCTCAAAGACAGCCAGACGGTTGGAACGGTGATGACGAAAGAAATAGCAGCAACGACTACGCAGCAACCATGGGACATACATAGGGATTTGATAAGCGAAAGCAGGGATGTAAACCACTGGTGATCGAGAAGCGTGTCCAAAATCTCGGGATATGAGTTTAGCATAGTTTACCCAGCAAGCCAGCTGCCAAGCTTGGTGGCATTTAAGTGTTGCTGAGGTCGCCTCTGGGAGTTTAGCCAAGGCCCAGCTGCATCAACCGGGCTACGATTAGTTAGGAAGTGGCAGTGTTCCTTTGCAGAGCTGACCGCCAGGATGTTGGGCTGGTTCGCGGAGACTGGCACAAGCTGGTGGATAGCCATGTTGCAGCGAAGCAGTCTCAGATCCTGAACGACTGAACTACCAAAAGATCCAAAACTGATTGACGTTTCGACATATGCAAAGGGTTTTGACTTCCATCACAATCTGGCGGTATGGATTAAAGATCAACATTCACAATGTCATATTTCCCTCCAGGTCATACTATCCAGGTATATCCAGGTCGCTTCAGATTTTTGAGATTTTTTTTTCATCCCTTCTGAGGATCTTGTTACCCATCTTGCTTGGCCTGCTTTGGCTGGGTCTCCGGCACCTCAGGCCATGCTGGTGTGGATGAGAACTTACTCGGACTTCTCATCCTGGTAATGTTCCACAATGGATGATGATTGAACTCGGGATTCAAGGTATCAAGTTGCATAATAATTGCATATATTTGCAAGAGTTTTGCGCTTTTAAGGACCTGCGTTCCGGCTTCACAATCCTGCACCGACCTATGTTGATACCTTGCTTAGCCCTGATAATCCAGATGTTCTCAACTCCATCGTGTTGGGTTAATCAAGGATAAATACCAGTAGAAGGATATAATTTCATATCGCAATCTTAGATACAGTATGATACAGTACTGGACCATTTAGAACTCATATTCAGAATATAATTTCCCAACTCCCATTGGAATTCATGACAATTCATGGAATTTTTGGATCTGCCTCCGACAGCTCGGCCCTTTCCCCAGGTCCAGTACTCTGCTCTCAGCCACCGCGGTGCTGTCCACCTTGACCTCGCCGGTGGCGCTGGCGCTGGCGTGGCCGCAGGCGCAGATGGTTTTTTTTGGGCTCAGTAGCCAGATTTCATGAAAACGTGACGGTTTGAATGTGCCAGGAGGTATGTTTGAAGACGGGAAACAGCTTGAGTTGAGAAAATACGCGAACGGATTTGGATCCGAAGGACTTCTTTGGGAGGATGATCACCAAGGATAGTGTTTCAAGGGTGTGCAACCACCAACCAGATATTTATGTCTGAGGTTGGTGCTTGTTTTGCACCCCCAGATTCCACAAGCAATGGACCCCAGTGACTTCCCTGGAGGTGACCAAGTTGCTGGGAAGCAGCCAGAATCCTGAAGGCTGGTGCTGACCAATTGCAGTTGTTGTTTTTCGACCAACCAATTAGGACTTTTTGACCACCAGGTTCCAACTCTGACACCAACTGCATAACATCATATAACATCCATGTATATCCCTGTGTATCCTGGATTAAAGGGCAATGGGTCAAGATTTCGACGCACAGTCCCACGGATTGACCAGAGATTCTTGGTGCAAAACCATCCAATGACCCATGGTGGGCATGGGTACGTCAGCCTTTTGTGGTCTATTGGTATACCGCTATACCGTATACATCCGTATACCTACACCCAGTATATCCAAGTATGATCAAGTGACCCAGGATGTCCCAGGACACCTCGCCGGAGAATGCCAGGTTTGACTAAGCTGATCTCCATCCTCTATGGAGTCACGGCAGCAGGGACCCTCATCTCAGGAGGTGCCAAAGGTTGTTGTCACATTCTGTGGTTTTGGGAACATATCCCTTGCACATCATATCTCATTACGTATCATACGCGTGTTTTTTACAGCAAAATCATATTTATGTAATTTTATGTATACAGACTTAGATTTGGAGATGTGTTTTGATAGGCTCCTTGGCCTTCCCCAAAGGACATGTCGCTCCCTTAACAATTCCCCGAAGCGTCTGTTGTGCGATGGCAGTGCTAGCTTCCAGCTTGCAGCCTGAGGGTAAGACATTACCCTCTGGTAACTTAACATGGCCATGGACAGTTCCAGTTTGTAGATTATGTACCTATTAAAATTGTCATTTTCCATAGCCATATTGAATAATCAGATGGTATTGTAAAGTTATAAAGTCTGAAGTCCCAGTTGCTGAAATGCCAGGCAGCATTGGAATGCTCTCTGTGATGGTGGTGGTACAAATTCTGACCAGGCGGGCAGACTCGCTCATCATGGCATCGAGCGACGTTTTGGGCTCGGTGGGTCGCTCCAAGGTGTTGAGTTGGGGGTCCACATTATTTGGACAAGCCGAAAAGAATCGAACCTGTTGGAGTGTCGTTTTTCCTAGGGCACCACCTAAAATCCACGGGATTCTTCTCATTTTCCATCATTTTCCCATATTTTCCCTATAAAGATGGCTGAAAATGGGGGATACCCAGTGGCTTCTGTGACAGGATCCATGGCACGGAGGTCTTCTCTGCCCTCAGCTGAGTGGCGTGCAACGTGTGCTGCTCTGGAAACAGCCGTGGAGCTTGGGCATTTCACACCCCAAAACCACGAGAATCGCTGTGTTCAATGATGGTTTAATGATTAAAGAGCAACATGCCAATCCCGGACAGATTATTTGGGTGGGGTACGGGTACGTATAACATAGAGACAATTTCTTGTTCAAGTGCGGCCATCCCAACCAAGCCACCTTTACTCATCCGTGAAATATTTAGATGTTGCATGATGAAAATGCAGCCCTTGAGACTGACCTTGAGTCTTTATACTCGATGCAAAACATACGTATGAGTAATTAGTAACAATCCCTCTGTGGGCAAGGAGCAGACGTTTCACTGGGTGTCATCGTCACAACTGCTTTCTACATTGACAACAGGTAAGGCTCTCGCTTCGGGATACGTCGAGTGCATCGCTTCGGGCTACGCCTCATGCATCGCTTCGGGATACCTCATCCTCATCCTCATCCTCATCCTCATCATCATCCTCCTCCTCCTCCTCATCACCATCATCCCCCCAACCAAACCCTAAATGGCTGAGTCAAGTAATTAGATAAGAAGAATGATCCCTCCCCACCCCCCAACCAAAATTACTATATAAGAAGAATGATCCCTCCCCCCAACCAAACCAAACCTAAATGGCTGAGTCAAGTAATTAGATAAGAAGAATGATCCCTCCCCACCCCCCAACCAAAATTACTATATAAGAAGAATGATCCCTCCCCACCCCCCAGCCAAACCCTAAATGGCTGAGTCAAATTACTATAAGAAGAATGATCCCTCCCCACCCCCCAACCAAACCTTAAATGGCTGAGTCAAGTAATTAGATAAGAAGAATGATCCCTCCCCACTCTCTCAACCAAACCCTAAATGGCTGAGTCAAGTAATGATGTAAGTAGCTTCCCCACCCCCCAACCAAACCCTAAATGGCTGAGCCAAGTAATTCTATAAGAAGAATGATCCCTCCCCACCCGCCCAACCAAAGCATAAATGGCTGAGTAATTAGATAAGAAGAATGATGTTTTCCGTGTTGCCCAAAGTGCTGTTTTCCGTGTTGCCCAAAAGTGAGCGTGCAACTTGTGATTTCTGGATGTTGCCTGAAGTGGCGTTTGGTGTTGCCCTAAGTGATGCGGGTACCGACAACATGTATATAAATAACATTATATAATCCTTTCCACTCAAGCTTGTTGGGCTGCGGATGCGTCATCGATGTGCACACGCACAGTCGAGGACGGAGTCTTTTCATCTCTTTCTTTCAGTGCAGTTGAATTTGATGTCGTGATTTGAGATGCCCAGAGAGCAATGCCTGGGAACATTGAGCTTCTGGAATGTTTCTCCACAGACAACCCTGCAGGAGGATGCATGACCGAGCTTGTCTGCTCCTCATCCATTGGAACACGCGACATTTGAACCATGCGTTCGTGTCAAAACTTGATATGTCAGACCACATGTGGGATGTTTCAACATCTCAAATGACCTCTGAATCTCCAGTTCTGCAGACTGCAATGATTCCAGATGACCCGAGTATCAAGGCCTTCGTTGACCGCGGGGCCCGCGTGGCCATCCGCGGTCTGCTGCTCTTTTTTTGGACGCTTCGATGTTGTCCCCTGATGCTGTTGGCCCGGCCTGTTTAGGGAGGGGGTTACCAGCTGCAGCCTGAAACCTGCCAGGGCATGTGGAACATTGGCCATCCCAGTCAGTGCCACAGACGCAGGCCATCCGATTTTCCTTTCATCACTCCTGATTTCATGTAGTTTTATGGTATATGATATATGTTCCATTATTATCCTTCATTTTTCCTTCATTTTTCTTTATTTTTCCTTATTTTCCATACGTAGTTTCCATAGCTGAGTGGGCTGGTGCGCATGTTACAGCATGTTACATGTTGGCAGGCCGAGACGTCCATACAAGAAGTGCCAAAAAGCATTGTATAAGCTCTGCGATTTGCTGATCCCTCAACCTTCAGCTGGCAGACTCTGGTATAGAAAAAAAGGATATGCTGCATACAATATTCGTATTATATAATATACGCGGAAACTTATGTACTGTAAATAAAAGTAATGTGGCAGACGCAGCTATGTCCACTGATGCAGGAAAAACTCAGTAAAGTTAGTGCATTTGAACCTGCCACCACCGACATGCGCGCCACATTATGGGCGATCCTGACAAGGTTCAGTACCACCTCTTTTGGTGCAGCGCCGAGCTGCTTTAGCAAACCGAACCGTATCTGGCATAGGCCAGGTTGGTTGGCCAGAAAACCAGCACTCACATGACATTGGAACCATATTTTAGTCTCGATACCATCGGTTGTATGGGAGTTATGAAACCATGAACATGACTCCACGACTGCTTTACAGTTCGTGGATGCTCTTTGAGTTTCCTGTTCGTATTGGAGATGGGCAGGCAACGAAACCAGACTGGGAGAGTTGCTCAATGCCACAAATGCACCTCGGCCATGACGACATTGACAACTTTCTGGCTCTAAAACACTTCAGGTACTTCAGGTGTGAAATTTCACTGTTGGGTGCTTCGCACTGTTTCTTTTGTCAGCCCAGGATGACGCTCGAAGGGGTGTTTTCCAGGACCCGTGACTATAGTGAGACTGGTGGGACTGGTTGGTGTTTCTGGGACCACAAAATCCATGTCCTTGGCTGACGGAGCGTCAGGACATCCTGCGTCATGCTCCCAACTGGACACATCATCTTTTCATGCCAGGTGCGGCGCCTGTAGCTCTGGAAGGTTAATGCCAACCATGACACAAAAACATTTTTTTAATAATTTTTTATGATGTTGACTACCACCTGTTTGTACGTATTCAAGCGATATGTGACATGTGCGACATATTGGAAAGGCCGATTGATGCCTGTTGAATTCATAACTCCATAGATCTACGCACTGGCAGGTGTCTTTTAGGCGTAGCCAGCTACATTCAGGGAAGATGTTGCCCAGGTCATTTCAATTTTTCGCGCACCTCCCGGACAGTCATGGATGGGGACCCAGCTTTGAACATGATTGCTTTGCAGCTTTCTTCGACGAAGCAGAAGACTTTCCTGCCCATGCCATGAGGCCATATCCTTCAATACCACTGCAGCACTGATCACCTTGGGCAGAAGTTCCCAGTGCGTGTCTTAGACCTCTCAAAAAGTCGGGGAAGACTTTGAGTGGGAAATGTCACTGCAATCCTGTGGCGTTGCCGAGGCCAAGTCCGATTCATTTCCTTATCATTTTTGTGGTGTGTACCATGGTGCCCTGCAGCTGCACCTGACACTTTGCGGAAATAGTCAGGAAGTCAACAGGAAGTATCCATGTGGCATCATGTGAATATGTGTGAACCATGGGCCGTTATGTGAATCACGGGTTTTCAGAATGTGACTGTCATTTCTATTATTCATTGCCAGTTTGGGATTGCTCGGCCACATCCGAACTTGCTCAAGAATGCTTAAAGGTACTGTCAGTTTGCATTGCTGTCTACTTGCGCTGGGAGCACATGCCTCAATGTCATGTGTCAGCGGGCAAGAGTTTAAACCATGTGTTAGGCTGGTTTCATTTCAATTTTTTCGAGCAGCCGCCCGAAACTCTTCAAGTTTCTTGATATATCCAGCTGAAAAATCTGGAATTCATTCATTCTGATTACAATTGATTACAGTAGACTCACCCCACTTTTTGCTGACCTGATCGCTCGCTGATCCAAGGCGCTCACCCTCGCAGCGCCGTGAGGCGGGCTGATGGTTCATGGTCAGATTCCACTTCTGGGAGATGCTACATGGGGCACACCTAGGCAACGTCGAGTGCGGAAAGACTTACAAGAACAAAGAGACCTGATCTTAACATTGTTTTATTCTGACTTTCACATATTTGGGCTCAGAAAGCTTGAAAGTATCCACATGTATCCACCATGGTTTCGGCCAACGGTCTTGGCTGACAATTTGCACCTGTGTACATTGGGAAGCCAGGCACAAACGGAGCCTCTTCGACGAAGTGTCCGTACGGCTCCGGCACCGGGTCGAAAGCCCAGTGTCACAGCGGAGGATAGTCGTACGTAGTGGGACTCATATGAAAATCGTACTCTTAAGCAACCGGAAGGTCAGTGCCAACCACCCCAATGTTGGATTTTGCAAAGATGCAATCCAAAATCATGGGATATAGGGCCAGGTGAGGTCAGTGTCTTTGAATATGCCATCGTAAATCTAGCAAATACCATCCTGTCCAGAAAATGCTGGTTGTGCTGTCACAGGGCAACTGTGGCAAGGTCATACACCATCCCTGTTGACATCACCCTGTGGAAGTCCGTCCTACAGGCGTCTAGGGATTGGGAATCTTTTGGCGAAGCCCCTAGGCGTTGGTGAAAACAAGATGGTTTACAAGTGAACCGACCAAACATGATTATATACACATGACAAGAAAGACATGCATCGACTTTGGATCTGAATGGCCAATGGTATATACATCATTTTATACGATATTTTACTCATCAACAATGTGTTGGAGCAGATGGGATCTGATTTGCCGCAGCTCAACCGCCACGGCATCTGTGATGTTAGCACGTTACAAGTTGGGACTCCAGTGGCTTCAGTCCTAGGTTCAGAAGGACTAGTCCCCAAAGGCCCAGGCTTAGAGACCATCGGTGAATTTGGTGAATGTTGAGGCTGTTGAGGCTCCACAATTTTCAGATCTGATCTTTCTGGAAATTGCAGCTGCAGGGACTGCAGGAATTATTGGCTTTGCCCGTCCGGCATCCGAGACACAGAGATGATGCGGCCGCACCTTTGAGAGGTCACTTTCTTTCCGTCTCAACACGATCTGAGGACATGTCGTTGTTTAAAGGAACCCCAAGCACTTAGATAAGGCCTTAGATCATGAACAAAATAATGACAAAATAGATCATATAGTATCATTAAATTAGTATCTGGTAGAAAGATTACAACCAGTAACTTCTATGTCTTCACAGATTAATTTTGACAGGGCATCGAACTATGACATGTCAAGGTCCTTGGTGGTTCCCAGCGGCATGGAGTTGGTCTTCGCAGCCTGCACGCTCAGAGCTGATGTGTGTCACAACTGACGTGGAGGCCTGGGGCCCCCATGTTGACCCAAATCGTAGATTGTAAAAGCGAGATCTGATACGATCATTTCTTGTCGAAGGAAGTTTAGAAGTCAAACTTCCGACAATATGGACAAATAAAAAGCAGAGGTGGGAAGAGTCAGAGAAGAGAAGACAAGAAGAAAGAAGATCAAAAAAGAGAAAGTCTGAGAAGAAAGAAGATCCAGGTGCGCGAAAAGGTAGGAAAGTCGCGAAACACTGTGTTTTTCCAATGATTTGTGGCTCCGGAGGGTCGAAGAGTAGGCTCGCTAAAGCGGCGGGTGCGGAGCCAGCTG
>CAMXCT020003100.1:15794-48294 GCA_947184155.2 Cladocopium goreaui | reverse complement strand
GAAAGATGATGTGTGACAAAGTGGTGTGTGAAATATGGTGTGGCGAAAGATGGTGTGTGACAAAGTTGTGTGCGAAAGATGGTGTGGTGAAAGACGGTGTGTGACAAAGTTATGTGTGAAAGATGGTGTCGTGAAAGATGGTGTGTGAGAAAGTGGTGTGTGAAGGATGGTGTCGTGAAAGATGGTAGTGTGACACAGTGGTGTGTGAAGGATGGTGTGGTGAAAGATGGTGTGGGTGAAAGTTCTGTGTGAAAGAGAACGTGTGACAAAGTTGTGTGTGAAAGATGATGTGTGACAAAGTGGCGTGTGAAAGATGGTGTGTGACAAAGTTGTGTGTCAAGGACAGGATGGTGTGGTGAAACATGGTATGTGGAAGATGGTGTGGTGAAAGATGGTGTGTGAAGATGGTGTGTTACAAAGATGTTGTGTGAAAGAGGGTGTGTCAAAGATGGTGTGTGAAAGATGGTGTGTGACAAAGTGGTGTGTCAAAGATGATGTGTGACAAAGTTGTGTGTGAAAGATGGTGTGTCAAAGTGGTGTGTGAAAGATAGCGTGTGAAAGATGGGGGGGTGACAAAGTTGGGTGTGAAAGATGGTGTGTGAAAGATGGTGTGTGACAAAGTGGTGTGTGAAAGAGGGTGTGTCAAAGATGGTGTGTGAAAGGTGGTGTGTGACAAAGTGGTGCCAGCCACCAGAGCTACCAGAGCCAGCCCAGTGCCACAAGTGGCACGCTTGCCACGCAAAACGAAGGTAGATGTCTCCAAGTGCCACGACTGCCACGCAAAACGAAGGTGGATGTCGCCAAGTGCCACGCCTGCCACGCAAAGTGTTGCAGCGTCACCGGCGACCAATTCCCAGCCCAAGCGCGCCACCAGAGCCAGCCCAGTGCCATAAGTGGACGCAAAACGAAGTTAGATGTCTCCAAGTGCCACGCCTGCCACGTGAAACGAAGGTGGATGTTGCCAAGTGCCCCGCCTGCCACGCAAAGTGTTGCGGCGTCGCGCGCCACCAGAGCCAGCCCAGTGCCATAAGTGGCGCGCCTGCCATGCAAAACGAAGGTAGATGTCTCCAAGTGCCACGCCTGCCACGTGGTGGATGTTGCCAAGTGCCACGCCTGAAGTGCCACGGCGGTACCGGCGACCAATCCAAGCCCAAGCGCGCCACCAGAGTCAGCCCAGCGCCATAAGAGCCACGCCTGCCACGCAAAACGAAGGTAGATGATGTAGATGTCTCCAAGTGCCACGCCTGCCACGTGAAACGAAGGTGGATGTTGCCAAGTGCCACGCCTGCCACGCAAAGTGTTGCAGCGTCACCGGCGACCAATTCCCAGCCCAAGCGCGCCACCAGAGCCAGCCCAGTGCCATAAGTGGACGCAAAACGAAGTTAGATGTCTCCAAGTGCCACGCCTGCCACGCAAAACAAAGGTGGATGTCGCCAAGTGCCACGCCTGCCACGCAAGTCGACGGTGGATGTGAGGTCGATGTCACCAAGTGCCAAGTTGTGGGTGACAAAGTTGTGTGTGAAAGATGGTGTGTGTGACAAAGTTGGTCTGTGAAAGATGGTGTGTGACAAAGATGGTGTGAGAAAGATGGTGTGTGACAAAGTGGTGTGTGAAAGATGGTGGGTGACAAAGATGGTGTGTGAAAGATGGTGTGTGACAAAGTTGGTGTGTGAAAGATGGTGTGTGACAAAGTTGTGTGTGAAAGATGGTGTGTGAAAGATGGTGTGTGAAAGAAGGTGGATGACAAAGTTGTGTGTGGAAGATGGTGTGTGACAAAGTTGTGTGTGAAAGATGGTGTGTGACAGTTGGTGTTTGAAAGAAGGTGTGTGACAAAGATGGTGTGTGACAAAGTTGGTATGTGAAAGAGATGGTGTATGACGCGGAGGCGGCGGAGGAGGCGGCGGAGGAGGAGGACGAGGCGGCGGGATGCAGAATCAAAAACAAGAACCCCACGCAAAGATGTGGGGAAAAACACCAGGGGTTTGGACCACTTTTTGACGTTCAGATCTCGTTTTGCGTGGCAGGCGCAGGGGATTATGCACCACGTGAGGGTTTTGTAGCATTTCCAAAAACGATGGCAGGCGTGGGACATTTGAAGAGGATCTGCAAAGATGCATTTTCCGTAGCAGGGGCAGTACAAGAGACATGTTCATCAGAGCTGTTAGGGGGTCCGGGCGCTGATTTCCTGAGAGGGGTTGCATTTTGGAGCATCAGATCTTCAGGTTTGCTGAGGTGATTTGCGTGACAGGTACAACACTTCGTATGACCTGGCATCACTTTGTCGTGGCAAGCGCAATACTTTAGACAGGTGGAGTGGAAAAATCGCAAAACGCATTGGTACGAGGCCCAGGCCGTCAGCTCTGCACTCAACTTTCCATTTTTGAAGGAAGCCTCGCAGAATTGTTTCGTTTTTGATGTTGTCAACTTCAAAAAATGAGGAAGTCTCGCAGAATTGCTTCGTTTTTGATGTGGTCAAGTTCAAACACTGAGGAAGTCTCGCAGAATTGCTGCGTTTTTGATGTTGTCAAGTTTAAAAACTGAGGAAGTCTCGCAGAATAGCTTCGTTTTCAAGCTTACAGACAGACAGACAGACAGACAGACAGACAGACAGACAGACAGACAGACAGACAGAGAGACAGAGAGATAGAGAGAGAGAGAGATTAGATAGATAGATAGATAGATAGATAGATAGATAGGTAGATAGATAGATAGACAGACAGACAGACAGACAGAGAGATAGAGAGAGAGAGAGAATAGATAGATAGATAGATAGATAGATAGATCGATCGATAGATCGATAGATCGATAGATAGATAGATAGAATAGATTAGAATAGATTAGAATAGATTAGAATAGATTAGAATAGATTAGATTAGATTAGATTAGATAGAGAGATCGAGAGATAGATAGATCGATAGATCGATAGATCGATAGATCGATAGATCGATAGATCGATAGATCGATAGATAGATAGATAGATAGATAGACAGATAGATAGACAGATAGATAGACGGATAGACAGATAGACGGATAGACAGATAGATAGATAGGTAGATAGATAGACAGATAGATAGACAGATAGACAGATAGACGGATAGACAGATAGATAGATAGGTAGATAGATAGATAGATAGATAAATCGAATCAAAGATAGATAGGTCGGTAGGTAGGTAGATAGTCAGAGAAAGAGAAAGAAAGAGAGAGAAAGAGAGGAGACCCCAACCACCTGTCGGTCCATCAATGGCTTCGCTCTGCCATCCGTGACTCACAACAACCACTCTGCTATAGGTTTCCTATTTTTGAAACTTCCGCCACCGCCTTGTGCGGTACGACTGGTAAGCGTAATTACGCGTAGTTGTCGGACTATAATTTGCACTGCTAAGACTAACAGATCACGCCTCGATCGGCAGAACTTCGTGGCTTTAACGCAGGATAATCATGAGACTGGCTACAGTGCCACAGGGGAAAAGACACACTTGTCGACCAGCCGACGATGTCCCTTCTTGCGGCTGGAAAGATGATCTAGACTGACCATCAGGTTACCATCACACGTATATTGAGAGTTTCGAACCGGTTTTGTGAAGGGCAACCTCCTCAGCCCATCGTTTTGCTGTGACGAAGCCAGCCGCAGAATTGGCTACGTTGTGTTATAGGAACGAAATAAGGATTGGGGTCTGGGGGTAGGGGCTGCTGAGAGTTGACAAAGGCATTTCAGGTTCCCCACGGAAAGGGATATGGGTCGAGGTTTCAAAGTACTTCTTTGGGTTCGGACATATTTGAATTCGGAGTTTTGTGTCAATGAATGACGTGGCTCATACTGCAGCTGTGTAGGTTTGGCAATGCCCATGGTGGTCATGGCTAAGGCACAAATAGATACAAATAGGGTATGACCGATGAGTCAAGTTGAAGTTGTCGAGGTTGTTCGTGTGTCTGGTTTTTCAGAGGGCCTTTTTTGGGTTTGCGCAAAGGCAACGCGAGAGGAGGAAAAGGCACGTCACTTCAGGTATGCCGTAGGAAAAGGATATATGATATGACAGCAACCACTGGGTTTTTTCGTCAATTAGTGACATGGCACACAGCGTAGCATCCCAGGTGCTTCTTGCTTCTCAGACATGCCACCTGTCTCTTTTTGCCCGTTTGTCTTTGGTCACCTTCTCCATCTCACCCTCTATCCAAGCCAGGCTTTTGTTTCCTTCCTCAGCAGCGTCACCTCCACTGAGGTCTCCGAGTTGATCACTGCTGAGAAACAACAAGTGTCGCCACTAGGCCCAAGAGACGAATTCGGTTTGCGAGTAAAAACCGTGAGAGCTTTCCCCAGCTAGTTGCAACACCAAGGTTCCACATAGTTGATTTGCAAGGGCAGCCTCTCAGTAGAGCCGCCTGGCTGCAGTGTGATGAGAATCTGGGCTGGTGACGGCTGGTGTTGCTGTTCCCACCTGGACGGTTCCTGGTTCTTGTGGGACCCACCTGTGGGACCATTGCTCTTGGAACATCTTGGAACCATGGTTGTTCAGCAGATCTCAAAATGGCTACTGTACATCCAGATACAGGTAGTGGAAACCAGGCCACATTGTGTTTCAAGACTTGAAACCGTATTTTTTGGATACAAAACCGATTCGGGCCAGTGTCCAAATTTCATTCATAGCCAGTGGCTTCAAATTTTCATGGATTTGGACCTGTCCATGCCGACATCCATTTCAGTGTAAGTCCAAACGTTCTATTTACTCCGGAGATTCCCCAAACAAAGTAAGGAATACTGAGATATTGGTTCCCAACATGAACAGATACACTACTAAACCGAGGCCAACCACTTTGACCACAGACAAACTCCCTGCAGTGACCGCTTCAGGTCGTGGTCGATGAATTTGGATCCCGTGGCGGTGCTAGGGCCCAGTGAGGGAAGGGTCAGTCCCACGCTGATGGTGGAACAGGGATAGAAAATGATATAAAACATATTCAACAAATGAGGAATTGCTGGGGGGTCCTTTTACGATACCGTTCTTTCATCGAAGTGGGCAGTCCATTGATGGATTTTTGATGAAGCATCGCTGGCAGGTATTTTCCTGCGCTCCCTCGATGACCGACCGCTGGCTTGGGCGACTTGGCAAGATCCACGGGAGATCCCGGAAGACTTCTACAGTAACCTCATGACTTCTATTTGTCAAAAATTGAGACCTATCTCCAAAAATCCAAACCGGATAAATGAGAATAATGAGACATGGCTTTTGCATGCTTTTGCAGTCACCCATTCTTTCAAATCAGAAAACAATAATCAATAGAAACCGGATACACAATTTATAAATATACATAGAATATAATATAAAATAAACTGAAATAATATAGCATAATATATGATATAATGATATGATATACTATATAAAAAGTAATATTTAATATAATATATAATATAATATGATTTGATATAGCATGATCTAATACAATATAATAAAATACACTATGATATATAATATGATAAAACATATAATATGATATGATTTGACTTAATATAATGTAATATAATTTAATATAATATAATTTAAGAAAATATAGTATAATAATGTAATATAATATGATTTAACATGACCCAATATAATATTACATAAAATGATATAAGTTGGTATAATTTTATATAATATAATATTATTTAATATAGTATAATATAAATTAGTATAATATAATATGATATCATTTGGTATAATTTGATATATAATATTATTTAATATAGTATAATATAGTATAGTATAGTATAATATGATTTGATATGATATGATATGACAAAATATAACTTAATGTAATGTATTATAATATAATATAATATAATATAATAGAATGGGCTAGCGCCCAGGTGCCGCCGACCCCCCTAATTGGAGGGGGGGTACTGTAGAGAGAGAGAGGGAGACGGACAGCAAGACAGACATATGGCCGTTTGCTTCTCAAGCAGCGAGAAGTTGCACCCTGCGGCCAAATGGACACGGATCAGCTTGAAGGATTTGGAGGGTTTGGAGGGTTTGAGGCCTGGCAAATGGCAGACTTGAACGCCTATAAGAGGCCCTTATAGCCATTGCTGCGGCCGGGTTGTGCCCTTCAGCCATTGCTGTGGCCTTGTGGTGGCCTTTGCCTGCGGGCGTGGCGCGTGTTGGGCTTGTTGGGGTACCTTTTCCCTGCGGAGTTGGGCAAACTTTTGGAGGAGTTGGAAGGTTTGGAGGGTTTGAGGCCTGGCAAACGGCAGCCTTGAACGCCTAAAAGAAGCCATTGCTGCGGCCGTGGGGTGTCCTTGAGCCATTGCTGTGGCCTTGTGGTGGCTTTTGCGTGCGGGCATGGCGCCTGTTGGGCTTGTTGGGGTACCTTTGCCTGCGGAGTTGGGCGGACTTTTGGAGGATTTGGAGGGTTTGGAGGGTTTGAGGCCTGGCAAACGGCAGCCTTGAACGCCTATAAGAGGCCCTTATAGCCATTGCTGCGGCCGGGTTGTGCCCTTCAGCCATTGCTGTGGCCTTGTGGTGGCTTTTGCGTGCGGGCGTGGCGCCTGTTGGGCTTGTTGGGGTACCTTTTCCATGCGAAGCTGAGCGGACTTTTGGAGCGTTTGGAGGGTTTGAGGCCTGGCAAACGGCAGCCTTAAACGCGTATAAGAAGCCATTGCTGCGGCCGTGGGGTGCCCTTGAGCCATTGCTGTGGCCTTGTGGTGGCTTTTGCCTGCGAGCGTCGCGCGTGTTGGGCTTGTTGGGGTACCTTTTCCCTGCGGAGTTGGGCAAACTTTTGGAGGAGTTGGAAGGTTTGGAGGGTTTGAGGCCTGGCAAACGGGAGCCTTGAACGCCTATAAAAGAAGCCATTGCTGCGGCCGTGGGGTGCTCTTGAGCCATTGCTGTGGCCTTGTGGTGGCTTTTGCGTGCGGGAGTGGCGCGTGTTGGGCTTGTTGGGGTACCTTTTCCCTGCGGAGCTGGGCGAACTTTTGGAGGGTTTGGAGCGTTTGCGTATAAGAAGCCATTGCTGCGGCCGGGGGGTGCCCTTGAGCCATTGCTGTGGCCTTGTGGTGGCTTTTGCCTGCGGGCGTGGCGCGTGTTGACCTTGTTGGGGTACCTTTTCCCTGCGAAGTTGGGCAAACTTTTGGGGGAGTTGGAAAGTTTGGAGGGTTTGAGGCGTGGCAAACGGCAGCCTTGAACGCTTATAAAAGAAGCCATTGCTGCGGCCGTGGGGTGCTCTCGAGCCATTGCTGTGGCCTTGTGGTGGCTTTTGCCTGCAGCATTGGGCGTGGCAAGGGTTCAAGAAAGACAGGATCCACACAGCGGACTTTTGGAGCGTTTGGAGGGTTTGAGGCCTGGCAAACGGCAGCCTTAAACGCCTATAAGAAGCCATTGCTGCGGCCGTGGGGTGCCCTTGAGCCATTGCTGTGGCCTTGTGGTGGCTTTTGCCTGCGAGCGTCGCGCGTGTTGGGAAGCTGAGCGGACTTTTGGAGGGTTTGGAGGCTTTGAGGCCTGGCAAACGGCAGCTTTAAACGCCTATAAGAAGCCATTGCTGCGGCCGTGGGGTGCCCTTGAGCCACTGCTGTGGCCTTGTGGTGGCTTTTGCCTGCGGGAGTGGCGCGTGTTGGGCTTGTTGGGGTACCTTTTCCCTGCGGAGTTGGGCAAACTCTTGGAGGAGTTGGAAGGTTTGGAGGGTTTGAGGCCTGGCAAACGGCAGCCTTGAACACCTATAAAAGAAGCCATTGCTGCGGCCGTGGGGTGCTCTTGAGCCATTGCTGTGGCTTTGTGGTGGCTTTTGCATGCGGGAGTGGCGCGTGTTGGGCTTGTTGGGGTACCTTTTCCCTGCGGAGCTGGGCGGACTTTTGGAGCGTTTGGAGGGTTTGAGGCCTGGCAAACGGCAGCCTTAAACGCCTATAAGAAGCCATTGCTGCGGCCGTGGGGTGCCCTTAAGCCATTGCTGTGGCCTTGTGGTGGCTTTTGCCTGCGAGCGTCGCGCGTGTTGGGCTTGTTGGGGTACCTTTTTCCTGCGGAGTTGGGCAAACTTTTGGAGGAGTTGGAAGGTTTGGAGGGTTTGAGGCCTGGCAAACGGCAGCCTTGAACGCCTATAAAAGAAGCCATTGCTGCGGCCGGGGGGTGCTCTTGAGCCATTGCTGTGGCCTTGTGGTGGCTTTGCGTGCGGGAGTGGCGCCTGTTGGGCTTGTTGGGGTACCTTTTCCGTGCGGAGCTGGGCGGACTTTTGGATGGTTTGGAGCGTTGGAGGCGTGGCAAACGGCAGCCTTGAACGCCTATAAGAGGCCCTTATAGCCATTGCTGCGGCGGGGGGGGTGCCCTTCAGCCATTGCTGTTGCCTTGTGGTGGCTTTTGCGTGCGGGAGTGGCGCGTGTTGGGCTTGTTGGGGTACCTTTTCCCTGCGAACCTGAGCGGACTTTTGGAGCAGTTTGGAGGGTTTGAGGCCTGGCAAACGGCAGCCTTAAACGCCTATAAGAAGCCATTGCTGCGGCCGTGGGGTGCCCTTGAGCCATTGCTGTGGCCTTGTGGTGGCTTTTGCATGCGGGAGTGGCGCGTGTTGGGCTTGTTGGGGTACCTTTTCCCTGCGGAGCTGGGCGGACTTTTGGAGCGTTTGGAGGGTTTGAGGCCTGGCAAACGGCAGCCTTGAACGCCTATAAAAGAAGCCATTGCTGCGGCCGTGGGGTGCTCTTGAGCCATTGCTGTGGCCTTGTGGTGGCTTTTGCGTGCGGGAGTGGTGCGTGTTGGGCTTGTTGGGGTACCTTTTTTTTGCGGAGCTGGGCGAACTTTTGGAGGGTTTGGAGCGTTTGAGGCCTGGCAAACGGCACCCTTGAACGCGTATAAGAAGCCATTGCTGCAGCCGGGGGGTGCCCTTGAGCCATTGCTGTGGCCTTGTGGTGGCTTTTGCCTGCGGGCGTCGCGCGTGTTGACCTTGTTGGGGCACCTTTTCCCTGCGCAGTTGGGCAAACTTTTGGGGGAGTTGGAAAGTTTGGAGGGTTTGAGGCGTGGCAAACGGCAGCCTTGAACGCTTATAAAAGAAGCCATTGCTGCGGCCGTGGGGTGCTCTTGAGCCATTGCTGTGGCCTTGTGGTGGCTTTTGCCTGCAGCGTTGGGCGTGGCAAGGGTTCAAGAAAGACAGGATCCACACCTCCGGTGGTCCCAGGCGCCGCCCCGGCCCCGGCCTTGGCAAAGGCCGTGGTCGGCGGATATAATATAATATATGTATATTCATTTTTATCCACATATCATATACCCAAATCTTCTCCAGCCAGAGCCAGATCTTCCCAGGTGAAAACTGCTTCTCTCTACGACGCCCAAGGTGGTGCTCCTCCGCAGATTTGTTGGCCATCGGGCGAGGCCAGGCATGAGCCTGACTGAATCAATGGGGGCAAATAGTCAGATAAATTGCAAACTAGAGACAAAGAGGAGATGACGACACATGCACTTTGGGGTACCTAGTACCAACTTTCGGTAAACCAACTGGTCAAGTAGTAGACCTTGCAGCTGCATCCTGGACAGGTCTATGGATCCATTGCCAAGGAGGATCCTGTGCCCAACAAACGCTACACGTTGCAGCCTTGGTAGCCTTGGTAAATTTGGGCAGGTTGTCGTTTTGGGGCTTGGCCTGGAATGATTTTTTTCAATCTTTGTCAGAATGGTATACGGCCTATACGGCTATGAAAGAAACATGTTGAAACATGTTGAAACTATAACTGTCATTTCTCAGATGGCAGCCCCCCAGAGGTTGGATGAGCCATGGATTACCCATTGGACTTGGACCCAGGTTGCGGGACAAAGCTGGGCAACGGATCTTCACCTACAACGGCAACTTCCAGGAGAAGGCCAAACCTTGGGTAAAAACAACAGGATCTGATGGTGGGTGTTGAAAAACTCCAACTATTGAATCTGACCATATCTGAATTAATCTAAATCACATTGAATGATATACATACATGTATATACATTATATATATATGGTATACATATACACATAACAAAATATAATATAAGATATTGACCTTCCATGAGTTTCTGGCAGATTTCCTCACCTTTGGCCCATGGCCCATCCAGGCCATCAACGTGGTGAGCGCCTCTGGCCGCCTGGTCTGCGACACGGAACGCTGTGTGGCTGCGTCGCTTGGAAATACACCTCACTTTCAGGCGGGCTGGGTGAAGAATGCATGGATTTTCCTACGGATTTTCCTCTGGTAAATCGGTAACAAATTCATGGCGACATAGAGGTAACAAAAATAGTGGTAAATAATGGTTGACAACGGGTGAATAGTTTGATAGTGGGCTAATGGTTGAATCCGACCATTTATAGGCAACAACCGATGTTCTAAGGGTGTGTGCCAAAGCATTGTTCTTCTTGCATGATGTTGATGCGTTCAAAAACCATGTTCTTTTTTTTTCAAAAAACAAGCGCGGGTGGCTTTAACAGAAAAAGTTGGGAACGCTTGACAACAAACGGAGATTTCTCTGACAAAATGACGATATTTTGCAACATCTCAGCGCATATTACTATCACAATCACAATCTTGATCCACAATGTCTTGGTGGATCAAGACTGCCACCCAATTACAAAGGAAGTGATCAAGCAAGTTGGGAATACCCAACAAACATGAGGATAAGCAGCAGAAATAGTCTTGGGATGGATCCAAATACATTTTCCGGCTCGCAATTCTGCTAATTTTGACCCAGCCTGAGTGGAATGATCCGTGCAGTACAAGAAACCTTTGCGACTCTGGCGTATGGGGGATATGCTATGGCTGCAACAGTCATAGCCACTTGGAGCCATTTAGAAACACAATCTTTAACCATTTCCTGTAAGGAAAGGGCATCAAAAACGCCAGGTTCGAGTTGCTCCCAGCGTAGATGCAGGGCTTGTTCTTTGTGGACCCTTGGCTGCAGAACCAATTTTTTGCATTGGCTGGAACTGGATGAAAATTGCATCTGATTTTATCCCGTGACTTTTCCCCGATGTAATGTAGACTGTAAAAAAAACTGAATCCATTGAGAATTTCCCTTACATAATACATCTTGAAAAGACATGTAAAGACTAAATCCGTTTGCTTCAGTTCCTCTTTGTGTCTGCATTTTTGTGCCATGATCACAGCCATGTTCGAAACAGTTCACCTCTTGAGGCTTGCTGGCCATAGACAAGCTACGGAGGGCCAGCTGAGACGCTGAAACGCTTGGATTTTGGGTGGATTCGATGTGGAGAAAAGGTGCCGAGACTGAAAAGTAGGAGGCTTGACTGCTTGACCCAATACCTATCAGATCATATCAGATCTATCAGCCGATCAATACCACATATATATATATATGCCATTCAATACCCCATGTTTGGCATTTGGCCGGGAGATAAGGAGACCAGCTAAAGCCGGTAGAATACTCTGATGTTGGCCAAGACAACGAAATGAGCTACGTCGAATGTGTAATGTCGAACAGGTCAGCGAGTGTACAGCTGCTGTGGATAGTACAGTTGGACCGAATTGAAGCCACAAAACAAAGGTTTTGTGAAGGCGACAGCCTTCTGTAGAGATGCTCACAATGGTTGCATAGGACAACCATCTGCTGGGCCTAAAAATTGGTGGGGAAAGATCAGTCACCGTTGTGACCTATCTTGCCCTTACTGACAATCCGCTTGAGTGCAGGGGCTCTGGAGGCAGTTGCCCCTTTGCTCAAGATTGCATTTGGCAGCCTCTATGCCAACCACAGGATCTTTGGAACATTTTTAGAGCTGCTGTCTACGTTTGATTCTGCACAAATCTGCATGTCACGAAAGCTAGCTTCTGCTAGCTGAAGTCCTTCTTGCTTTAGCAAGGTCTTGGGGGGGCTGGAATCTCCAATACCGGGAAACTTCACAGTTAACTACCCACCCTTTGCTTTTCGGGGACATCGTTGGCATGTCGCCACCGGTAGTAACATCGGTAGAATCCGGATCCTCTGCATCGCTGTGTTTTCATGCCAAGCTCCCCGCCAAGCTAGCTTTCGTCCCTTACCCATGGGCCTCAAGTATGTGGATATGCTTTCTTAAATCACATTGGGAATGTAATGCCCTATAGGCCCTGAGTGGCCAAATCATTGCCCTTTGGGGTGGTAAGGTGGATGACATATTTCAAGGATTTTCCCGTCACCTGTTGGCTCCAACCCGGACGCACCACTGATCTTCATGAGGGATGAAATCCGCCCCCCTCCCTCTGAACAAAATATTGAATGTGATATTGAATGCAACTTAAATATGTTCATAAGGGATCAAATCTGCCACCCTTTCTGAACAATACATTGAACGGGACATGAACTTCAACTTATCTTCATAGGGGATCAACCCCGTAACCCCCTCTGAACAATATATTGAATGGGCTATTGAATCCAATTTAAATATGTTCATAAGGGATCAAATCCGCCACCCCCTCTGAACACAATATCTATCTATGTATCATTATGTATCTATCTATCTATCTATCTAACTAACCAACTAACTAACTAACTGACTAACTAACTAACTACCTAATCTATCTAATCTCATCTAATCTAATCTAATTCTAAATCTAAATCTAATCTAATCTATCTATATCTATCTATATCTATCTATATCTATCTATATCTATCTATATCTATCTATGTATATCTATCTATATCTATCTATATCTATCTATATCTATCTATATCTATCTATATCTATCTATATCTATCTATCTATTGATCTATCCATCTATCTATCTATCTATCTATTTATTTATCATTTATCTATCAATCTATCAATCTATCTATCTATCTATCTATTTATCTATTTATATATATATATCTATATCTACACATATATATATATATATTGACTGTGATTTTAATTGATGTTGGGGCCATTTTGGCAAAATGAGTCATAAAAGAACATGTTGTTGAAACCAGGTTCACAAAAAAAACGACGAACATCAGTGAGATTTGTGCGACAAAATGTATCGTAGTTTGAAGTTGCGTATCATTGATTGACCTGTGGATGTGCAGAGTTTGCCACAGCTGCACCTCAAGTCGTGCTGTGTTGCAGGGCCAATGGGTTTCCCAATGTGTCAATTTGTCAACATCAGTCAACAGAGTTCTTGAAAACGGCCCCGTGTAGGCCTAGGTTCGCGGTGGCATGACCAGATGCCACCGAAATTTACAGAGCAGCTCGAGTTTGCTGCGACCATGCAATTGCGTTGGAGAAAATTCCTTAAAGTGGAAGAGAAGCAGGAAAAAAGGCACCGATTTTGTATGCAAATTGCCAGAGGAAAGCTACGATACAGCATGATACAACCCGGAAAACAGGGCATCCAGCCTGAAGTGACCAGTGACCAGTGCATCAGATAGCCTTCCCGCACTTTTCTTCCAGAGAAATTGGAGCGTCCGGGATGTTACTGTCACTGGATGTCAACCTGGCTCAGAGCGCCAAAGGAAATGAAAGTCAACATGCTTTGCAGGCCTGCACCAAGAACTGACACCCCAAAGGAAGATTGGACATGATTGAACTCACGAAATGCTTCGCTCCCCACACATCAAATGCATTTCCTGAAAATATCGGAAGTACATCCTAGTCACTTTCAAGAGGCCATCTTATGTGAAACAGCACCGCTGTGTCATGGCTCCTGCGGAGAGGAGCGATCAGGTGAACTGCCCATATGACAGATTCACTCTTTTCTATGAACAGATATGGGGATGGGTCGCTGTACTCTCATTTACTCTCCGTGCATTACAATATTTGGGAGCATACACATCTATTAACGAGCTACTATAGAGTACCTATGGTCCCAGGGTTGAAACTCATGGCCGTATAAACCACCAGCTATGGGGTTGTTGGGTTTCCCGGTTCCCTGCCCGGTGCTAGGCTCTTGAGCAGTGGCTGCCCGTGATCGATGGGCTCCACATTGGACAATTGGTTGAGATAGAGGTGCTGCAGCCCCAAAGCCACCAGTTGATGGTCCATGTTTTGCAGGAGAATCCAACAGCAATAGTTGTGATGAACTGATACATCATTGTATATCCCATCCCTATACCCTCGCATATTGATGTAATTTGTAAACAGATCTGGACTTCCAGTTCCCTCATGGTGATGGGGAGCCGAACCCCACTCGCAGTTTGAACTTGGATGTTTGGCTCCAGCTGTAGGAGTTAGGTTCCACGCGATCGTGAATATTCATGACATTTCATGAAGTTATAAGTTAATTATCGTGGTCAGGATGATTCAATTGTTGTCCAGGTGTGCTTGCAGGGCTCCCCTCCTCTAGCTTGTGATTTATTTTCCAACATTTGCTCGTCCAAAGAGAGATCTCGTTGCTTTTGAATCAACGCAATGGCCACCCGGGCCACTATCCAACCGCACAGCACAGCGTCGGGTTGCTTCAGCTGCTTTAGCTGCTTTGCAAAGAGGGAGATGAAATGCTTGGAACGCAACAGAAAGATGATCCAGGAGAAAGTTCAAGGCCTCCAGCGCGATATCGCTTTGGCTGAAGAAGATCAAGAGAAACACGAGAAGCTGATCAGCAAACATCAGACACTTCGAAGCCATTTGCGGGTCGAGCTGCATGAGTTGGGCCAAAAAGTGCAACAACATCAACAGGCACATGACTATCTTTATTCCCAGGTGCAACAGAGCAAACTGCAGTTGGAAGAGATTCGCGCCGCTCGCGATCGCTTGAAGGAGCAGGTGGCTGCTGAAGCTCAAGAACTGCAGGTGGTGGAGGTGGGCAGTGGTGAACACTGGTTGAGTTGACCATTTTGGGGGATTCACAGTGGTAAGGTACAACTCTGAGCTCCCAAGATGGTTTTGTGAAATGGGAAGGTCCCAAGGTCATATTCATGTTCCAAGTTCGATGAACCAACCACTTCAAGGCAACAGCCCAAGGGGTGAACTTCATGCTCAGGTGGAATGCAAACGAGCGACAATGGAATTGGAGACTGCGAAAGAGGAGAAGGAACAGATCGAAGCGCAGGCGGGCAGGGCTGAGCTTAACCATTGGACCATTGATAGTCCTCATCAGCAAAGTATCACAAGCTGGTAATGATTCCTGATGGGGATCACAATCCCTACCATTACCTTTTCCGCATCCTGGTATAGCACTAGGGCAGTACTGGGTGTGGGCTCCCCATCTCAGGTGGTGCGTCAGCGCGAGGAGAATGCCGCCTTGAGGATGGACCTCGAACGGGCCGCCTTGGAGGCTGCGGTCGCTCGCGCCAAGATGATGGCTGCCAAGGAGGAGACCGATGAAGCCGCCAAGGCCTTGAAGGAACTCATTGATGGCTTGGGCACTCTGACATCTGCAACTTTGCCACAGAACGTCCCCAAAGTTTTGACAATTGATGCCAACAATGATCTCTTCACGCAAGTGAAGGCTCCTGTGCCTTCAGGCCCTCACAATGACCTCCTTTCTCCACATCCGTGCAACCGCTGCTCACCCGGTTCTTCCACCCCCGTCCATGGCGCCAAAACGCCCCGCACTCCTGGGATGATGCCAGCCTTCCGTGGCAAGTCGCTGTCGCCCCCCTACTCCGCCAATGGTGGTCGCACTCCCACCCCCGTGACGGGACGGTCTCCAACACCAACCAGTGGAGCAGTATTGACTCGCAGATCACCACCCACTCAAGGGCCTCCCAGTATTCCCAGTGTAGAAGATGCCGTTTCACAAGCCAGGCGATGCCTCAGGGATGTTGAGAAACAGCATGGAAGCAAGAGCAAGCAAGCGATTCATCTTGCCTCCGAGCTGGCCTTGCAACTTGAGGAAATCGTCCCTGGCACCGAGGAAGCTGGACAACTCCTTCGCCGAGCCCTGAAAGATTCCATTGAGATGTATGGCAATGATCACCTGAACACCTTGATGACTGTGAACAATTTGGCCGTTTACTTGGACAACATCGGTGAGAAACCCGAAGCCCTGAAGCTGTACCGCTGGGCACGAGATGGACGCATGAAGCAGCTCGGGCCAACCCATCCCTACACCTTGGATTCCATCTACAATTTGGCCTCCTTCCTGCTGTCTGACAACCAACTCGCCGAGGCCAAGGCCGCCTTCATTGAGGCACGCAATGGTTGCGTGGAATGCTTTGGTTGGAATCACCATGGAACATTGGATTGCATCGAGCGCATGGTGGACATCCTCAAAGCTGAAGGGAACTTGACAGAAGCTGTGGAGGTTTGCAAAGATCTTTTGGCTCGTTCAACTGAGATCCATCCCAAAGATCATCCACAGAATCTCAAGACGTCGGTGACCTTGGCTTCTCTGCTGGCAGAATGTGGCCGTATGTCCGAAGCAGAAGAAGCCCATTTGAACTCGATTGAAATTCATGAGAAAGCCTTTGGCTTCAACGATCCCAACACGCAGGAGTTGACCTATGGCCTGGTAGAGTACTACACTCAGAACGACAAGATCCACGAGGCCGAGAAGCTCTTGCGGGAGAAGATCTACCAGTGCGAGCAGCGCTATGGCACCACTGCTACAGTTGTGCTGGGCTATGTGGAGGATTTGGCCATTTGTTTGTGGAATTCCGGTCAGTTGGAAGAGTCCGAAAGCCTCTTCTGCCGAGTGCTCTTGAGCAGGAGGAGGGCTTTGGGAGTGGAACACGAGGACAGGGTTTGGTTGATGAATGTTTTGTGTTTTTTTTTTCCACGTAAGATTTGTTTCTGGAAATTCTGAAGATCACACTCAACTATAATGATATATATATATATAACGTATATATATATAATATTGTATATATATAAATATTATAATATGTATATATATATATATTATAATATGTATATATATATATATGTATATGTACATATATATATATATATACGTATAATATATTACTTTCTACATATAAATTGTATATACTAGTATAAATATATATATATATACACATTTCTATATATTACTATGCAATGTAATGTAATGTAATGTCATGTCATGGTATGGTATGTATGTAATGTAATGTAATTTAATGTTATGTTATGTTATGTAATGTTATGTAATGTAATGTTATGTAATGTAATGTAATGTAATGTTATATTATATTATGTTATGTAATGTAATGTAATGTTGTGTAATGTAATGTAATGTTATATTACAGTACGTTATGTTATGTTATGTAATGTAATATTATGTTATGTATGTATGTATGTGTGTGTGTATATATATATATATACATAACTGGAGATGATCCCCCAGCGCTACGGTTGATGACTGGCAGACTGGAACTGAGGACACCTTGCGGTCCATGTCCAACTTGGCGGTCTTGCTGGAACGCAGTGACCGGATTGAGGAGGCTTTGAAGCTCTATCAGCAGGTTCAAGCGGGGACGTCCAAGGTTTTTGGCTTGGTGCATCCGAAGACCTTAGAGAGTACCCTCGCCTTGGGAGTTTGCCTAGCAGAGGCTGGAAGATCCAACGAGGCTGAGGCAGTGATGCAAGGTCTCTACTCGGAGCTGGAAGCGCAGGGCTTCAGCCCAGACCATGAGTGCCTTGGCTTCTTTTTTTTTCCCCAATCCACAGCAACTTTTTGGGGGTCAAAATTTGGACACTCTTGTAGCTTTGGGGGATTTTCATGGATATGCCCCATATCCAATCATTATCATGGGCTGACTGATTTCCCATTGTCCAAAACAATTATCCCTATCAACCAACCAACCATAGATTTTCAGCGTTTATTGGGAACGTTCCATCAATACCATATCCCCTTGTGAGTAGAATGGACCATTCTTTTTCCATTAACCATCATTAACCATCATTATATAACCATCATTAAGCATCATCAATCATCATGAAGCATCATTAAGCATCATTAAGCATCATTAAGCATCATTAACCATCATTAAGCATCATTAACCATAATTAACTGATGGTTAATGAGTGTTCATGATGGTTTAGGATGGTTGATGATGCTTAATGATGCTTAATGATGCTTGAAGATGCTTAATGATGTTAATGATGGTTAATCATTAACCTTTATTAACCATGATTAACCTTGATTAATCATGATTAACCATGATTAACCATCATTAACCATCATTAACAATCGTTAACCATCATTAGCCATCATTAAGCATCATTAAGCATTATTAAGCATTATTAAGCATCATAAACGATCATTAAGCATTATTAACCAGCATTAAGCAGCATTAAGCATCATTAAGCATCATTAACCATCATTAACCATCATTAAGCATGATTAACCATGATTAACCATCATGAACAATCATTAACCATGATTAACGATCATTAACCATGATTAACCATGATTAATCATGATTAACCATGATTAACCATGATTAACCACCATTAACCATCGTTAACCATCATTAGCCATCTTTAAGCATCATTAAGCATTATTAAGCATTATTAAGCATCATAAACGATCATTAAGCATTATTAACCAGCATTAAGCAGCATTAAGCATCATTAAGCATCATTAACCATCATTAACCATCATTAAGCATGATTAACCATGATTAACCATCATGAACAATCATTAACCATGATTAACGATCATTAACCATGATAAACCATGATTAATCATGATTAACCATGATTAACCATGATTAACCACCATTAACCATCGTTAACCATCATTAGCCATCTTTAAGCATCATTAAGCATTATTAAGCATTATTAAGCATTATTAAGCATCATTAAGCATTATTAACCAGCATTAAGCAGCATTAAGCATCATTAAGCATCATTAACCATCATTAACCATCATTAAGCATGATTAACCATGATTAACCATCATGAACAATCATTAACCATGATTAACGATCATTAACCATGATAAACCGTGATTAATCATGATTAACCATGATTAACCATGATTAACCACCATTAACCATCGTTAACCATCATTAGCCATCATTAAGCATCATTAAGCATTATTAAGCATTATTAAACATCATAAACGATCATTAAGCATTATTAAACAGCATTAAGCAGCATTAAGCATCATTAAGCATCATTAACCATCATTAACCATCATTAAGCATGATTAACCATGATTAACCATCATGAACAATTATTAACCATGATTAACGATCATTAACCATGATAAACCATGATTAATCATGATTAACCATGATTAACCATGATTAACCACCATTAACCATCGTTAACCATCATTAGCCATCATTAAGCATGATTAAGCATTATTAAGCATTATTAAGCATCATAAACGATCATTAAGCATTATTAAACAGCATTAAACAGCATTAACCATCATTAAGCATGATTAACCATGATTAACCATCATGAACAATCATTAACCATGATTAACGATCATTAACCATGATTAACCATGATTAATCATGATTAACCATGATTAACCATGATTAACCACCATTAACCATCGTTAACCATCATTAGCCATCATTAAGCATCGTTAAGCATTATTAAGCATTATTAAGCAGCATAAACGATCATTAAGCATTATTAAACAACATTAAGCAACATTAAGCATCATTAAGCATCATTAACCATCATTAACCATCATTAAGCATGATTAACCATGATTAACCATCATGAACAATCATCAACCATGATTAACGATCATTAACCATGATTAACCATGATTAATCATGATTAACCGTGATTAACCATGATTAACCACCATTAACCATCGTTAACCATCCCCAGCGATTTCTTTGTGGACTTTTGCTCTGGGACTCTGACACAGGTGGGTTCTCCTTTGCAGCGACAAATTGGGCGAGTTGGCCAAGCTTCGTGACGACCTTCCCCGCGCCGAGGAGATGTTCCGACACGGCTTCCAGGCACGCATCACGCAGAAGGATTGCGAGGACTCGGAAGGTGGTGGAGGCATTGATATTCCATGGTAAAACCATGGTAAAACCATGGTAAAACCATGGTAAAACCATGGTAAAACCATGGTAAAACCATGGTAAAACCCCAAAAAGGATGAAAAAGGAACCTCATATCCAGTGATACATTGACTCATTGTTTGGATCCATTGGGTTGGTTGAGTAACACCAAACAAAGAAACACATCCCCATCCAATGATACATATCCCAGTACCATTTGCGAAGCACCACAATCCATATGATAAAACACAATGAAAAAAAAACACATCATGGTTGTCTACTGGTGCGCCGATCAAGCATTCCAAACCCACCCGCTTACAGATACTTTTCCGGCTGCAAAATGAGGAACAATTTCAGCTGTTATCCGCTGTTTCAACACGGAGACAGAGAGAACTCAGAATACCAGAATCAGGGGGATATATCATGAGTTCATGACTGTAGAAAATTGAAATCCTCATGGACTACATCTTCAACCACAAGGTTTCGATCTGCGGCATGAACTCTTGTGGATACTCACTGGTCTGATGATTTGAACGCTAGATTTATGAGTCCAGCGGTACAGAGAATTTATAGGGTTTCATAGAAAAAAACACAGAGCAAACCAAAAAACAAACCAGAAAACCCAAATCAAGGAACAAAAACAAAACAATAAAAAACAAAAAGAAAACACCACGCCAACAAAACAAAAAAGAAAAAAGAAAAAACAACAAAAACTGAGGAAAATGCAGTTTTTTGTTGTTTTTTTCTGGTGACTCTTCCTGTCGAGTTGTTTTTTGGTGATTCTGTTTTTGATTGTTTTTTTTTTAATCTTTTGCTAAAATCAACTTTCTTTTGTCTACACGGGGTCATAACGCTAGATATGTGCGGAATTTATGGAGAATTAAGATGGGTTTTGACATGTTTTCCTCACTTTTGGGATGGTCTATCTGGTATCGACATCCGTCGATTTCTAGGGACTTCAGTGCATCCTAGTTTTCCATTGCTTTCTGTGTTCCCAGGATGCCGAACTAGCAAACTCCGCCTATAACTTGGCAGTGTGTTTGGCCCAGCAGGGTCAAGATGCTGAAGCAGAAGCATGCTTTCGCAAGGCTGTGGAGGCGTACACTCGAGCCTTTGGGCCGGAAGATCCCTACACCTTGGATGCCATTTTCAATTTAGCTGTCGCCTTGGAGGACCAAGATGAAAGGGTAGAAGCTGAGAAACTCTACAAGGCAGCGGCAGACGGTCGCGCAAGAGCCTTTGGAGATGTTTTGCAGACGTTTGGCAAGCTGAACAAGCACTCATGATGTGCTGAGCCTCGCGATGCAGGCATCCCACAGTTCTCGCTGAGTGCATTGCTGTTTAACACAGGCTGCAGTGCCGAAAACAGGCACAGCGAGCCTGATACAGAAGTTTTCTCCCTCAACTAATTAGTGACTGCAGCAAACCTTCGGAAAACAAACGGCAGTCCTGTCCAGCTGACCTGACATATTTCTCACGCTTGCAAGTCATGCCTTGCTCAACACCTGCGCTTTGATTTTTAGAGCTGATATCACTTGATGATGCACATTCAGCAAACAGCTCGTGTGCCATCTTGTTTCTCGCAGGCAGGGCCTTCTGCTGGCGAGTCTGGGCCTAGGGGCAGATTTGTTTGAAGAAACACATCTCAAGATATCTCAAGATTCCAAACATACCTATTCCACAAATTTCCACAAGAAATAATCGTGGCGATCCAAGGCGTGGTCAGCTCATCAACTGGATTCCAGAACAAGGGGTTTTTGAGATCGCCCTCTTAAGCTTGGCCCTGAGATGCCCTGAGTTTCTTTTTATGGACCTGGCACTTGACCTAAAAAACTCCCATCCCAATATTGGATACCCCCCATATATGGGCCCCCAAGATGAACGACTCCCATATTGATTTACAGGGTTTCTGGGTGAGGATTTCAGGGGAAGGGATAAACATGCATCAACTGTTGATTAACCATCATTAACCCTCATTAACCATCATTAAGCATCATCAACCATCATTAACCATCATTAACCGTTGATTAATCTTTATAATCATCTTATAGCTCTATATTTACAAATAGCGATTAGACACTGTTGACCGAGGCACTGGGCGAACTGTGTCCGTGGATCCGAAGGACTGCCACACGGTGATCGACTGCCAGGCAGATGGCGAACAAAACCTGTGAACACCCGAAACTACGAGTAACTACGGATCAAAACTATGGAATCTTGAAATGAAATTCTGATGTTTCCCTTCAAAATTTGAGTATTCTTTGACCCAGTAAGTGATATGACCAGCATTTACTGGTTGGTGGTTTTGCAGCTCTTTGATTTTCCATATCCTCGGGACGATGATCCCGGACCTTAGGGTTTCCCTACTGAGTGCCTTTGTTGCAGGGACCGGTTCCCCTATAGCCCTATGGCTGGTCAGACTTACAAGCTCCTTTGGGATCGAGAGTATTTCAGGGGTCCCCATTCCCAAAGTCCAAGTCGGACAAAACTATTTCAGATTTGGAATGATTTTGGGCCATGAAGGGTATTCAACACCCTTTCATTTGAACATTTTAAACTGAGTCATCCCCCATGATATCTCCATCATATCCCTGCTATATCATGATTATTTATGCTCTGGGTACCCATCACATCCGCTCTATATACATATATATATATATCATCAGCATATCCCCAGTATCTCCCCATCATGTACCCATATCCTCTTCTGTATCAATCATTGATGGAACCCAGGGACCGGCTACTGGTGGCGGACCAGAGAGCTTTGACATCGTTGTTGGGCCTCGAACCAATCGAGATGCGTTGGGCGAGGCGAACCAGATGGGATGGGTTTTCAACCCCCTGTGGAAAAACCATGGAAAAACCATGGAACAACCATGGAAAAACCATGGAAAAGCTGCAATTCAATGGAATTTATCATGACACTTCACCAGCAATCCAGCAACTTCAACAAATGATAGGGATTTCACCAGCGGCAAGAGTTTCTCCCACGGGGATGGGCTCTCAAGTCAAGGTCGTCTGAATGAGGAAAACGAGGTTTTAAACAGTTTTAAGCCATGGATGGAATGATGGAATGGGGACCTTATTTTCAGACCCAATTGAAGCCGAAAAAGAAGCGATCTGGTGACTTTGCAAAGGTTTGAAAAGGCTTTCTTTTTCCAAATGCCAGACACCCAAGTTTGACCAACCCCAGGTGTCTGAAAAATGGATTGAATTTTGCAGTGCCACCCACGTTAGAGAACTGGGAGGCACTTTCGAACAGACTTCTCGAAAGAGGCTGGAAGTCTTCAGATCACATGCTGAGATGAGTGGCATGTCACAGCATTTTGCTTGAACATTTTTCCATTTACATAATTTTCTTTATTTGCTCGAACAACATGGATCTGACCACTGCACGTGACATGAAAACTGAAACTTCGACATTTGCTGATCCAGGATTTTGCGTCCTTCGCCTTATCCAGAGAGATGATGATCGTAGTCAGATGCACAAGGTTCTTTGATTTTGGACGATGGACATGTTCGACTTCAACAAGATTGGGGCATGACATTGCGGCTCTTGAATTCCCCAGTAAGCTTTGTTTTTCTGTCTTGCCAGATGATGAGACAATTTGATTCAGAGGGCAGGCCAGGAGCTTGATGATCTTGGCTTGGGGGTTCCATCTCTGGTATTTGCCTGGATACCTGTGCCTTTGGAACACCTTGAAACCTTGAGGCTTTGCCGACTGGCGACTGAAGTTGAGGAGGGATACCTTGGAAAGTGGTTAGCTCAGCCCCAGCAACGGGCCACAACAATCAGTCTCTACATGTGACGTTCAAGTCTGTCCAGATCAGTCCAGAACAATCAGAACATCAGCTGCCAAGGGGTGGTCGCGGCAAAGTCATGTGGCTAGATCCAGAGGATTCCTCTGTGCCAGTGGGATCGGTTCTACGAAGGTGCCATGCCATGCCATGCCATGCCATGCCCTTGCAGCGATTAATTGTGGGTCATCGGATTTCCACAGGATCAACAACGTTAAGAAAGTCAACGAAAGTCAACATATTTCCACAGGATATCTTTTTCTCAGCTTAGCTTGACCTGTCCTTGAGCCTGATGCTGAGAGATCATTTTCTGGTGATGCCAGGAATGATGCAAACATCACTAGCTTGGCTGAGATCCTCCAGCCTTTTGCGGAGGTCAAATGGTAGGGCTGCTAGGGATGGCCATGGGAAGAATGGCCACGTTTTGAGGGCTGTTTCTGTTAGCTCGAAACATGGCTGTGCATCTACGAATTCTAATTTGCTCGATTCTGGATATGCAAGAGATGTATCCCTCCCAGAAAGTCGCGAGTTGCATGGTGGATGCCCATTTCACATGCCTTTCACAGCTGTAACGTCGATTCAGGACGTTCTTGGCGCACCCATCGCGGAGAGAACTCCAGCCATGGCTTGCATGCGGATTCCTGAGTTTGTTTGATCCCTTCAACTATCATTCTGGTTATTTTTGTGGCTTTGTTTGGGGGAACCCAATTTGAAATCATGGTACAGGCCCCATACTTGTAGTTCCCGGAATATTTATAGATACATACAATCTGGCTATGGGTCAATAATACCTATAACTACCATTTTTGAGGATCTTACCACTGACGTTTGAGTTCACCAGGGGTACTGTAAGTGGTAGCGGCCCATGAAAGATGTGGGGACCGGTTGGTGGCAGCGCTGTAGGTCCATGAGTGACGCCGAAGAGGCAGTCTATGAGCATCCCACAGCCTCTGACACCATCATCGAGGACGCAACTCAAAGGTTGTTTGCTTCATTTAGCATGTTGGCTACTTGGTTGTTTTCTAGTAGCAAACATGTCTCATTCAGTATGCTGGTTTGCAAACATGTCAATACATTGCTTGGGGTAATCCCCCAGTTGGGGGCCTTGCAGAAACCCGACGCACCACTTGCCAAATGGGATAGTACCCCTATTGGATCTTTCTGTCCTTCGATAGTCAAACAGCAAATTCTGCCTTGAGGGAACTGCGGGTGTAAGAGTCTGAACATACGCGATTTACTCCCGCAGGAACCAAGACCATGATCTAATTTGTTATTGCATTGTAGGGGTTTATACTACCTGGTTCATTGGGGATAATTGTAAGCTGCGGGAACTACAAAAGATGACAGATATGACAGAAGGGTTTGAACACTGCTTATATATATTTGGTCTTCTACTTTTTCAGGAGTTCTATGGCAACTGGGCTCGTAGTGTTCTCAGAGTGGTGATGCTGGCGCATTTGAAATGGGCTATCCATGGTCAATGGCCTGGGGTTCGGGATCCCCAAAAAGGTCAGTTCACACCAGACCATAGTGGGTGAACACATCAACATAAGTGTATTCAGGGACATGGTGGCCTGGTGACAAGTTTATTTTTTCCACAAGCACTTTGCACTGCTTTCATCTCATTGGAAGAGTCGAAACGAAATCAAATTTGGATCGATGCCTCTGCTCTTCCCATTCCTCCTCATCTTCCTCATCCTCATCCTCATCCTGCTTATCCTCCTTATCCTCCTTACAATCCTGGGTTTCCTCCTTAGTAATCCTTCTTTCTTGTTCCTGGTTGCCACCTTTGCTATCACCGTCGCAGTCGTCGTCGCCGTCGGCGGCCTCCCATCATCACCATCATCACCATCACTAGCTTCACAATCAGCATCACCTCTTTCCATTTTACTTCCCTATCATTTTCATTTGACAATGCATTTGTTGTTGATCCACTTTGCAGGCCAGAGACATTTGATTGACCTGATTGCCAGGGAAAAGGGTGCAGGTGAAGCTCATGTGGTGCCAGTCCAATGTGTGTTGCCAGGTGCACTTCATGGGTCCTGGGGAGTGCAAGGTGGAATTGTCCACCAAAGAAGATGCTCCACTGAAACGTTTAGATGACAGCTATGCTCCTCGGCAAGGTTTGTTTGTCAGCTGAGATGGTGATGGCAATCATTGGATCAAAGATATTCAAGATAAGAGAATCAACTACATACGAGCATTGCGAACATACCAAGGACAACCAAAGTGCTCAACTAGAGGATTGAAATCGACACAAAATGGGGCCTTTTCTCACAGCCAATTGCTGTAGCCCTGCGGAAATATCCAAGGAAATCACAGCTGGCCCCAACACGTCGTGCTTGCCTGCTTGTGGTCTCAGCCAGCAGTGGTTGCGGCTCAAAAACCAGGTAACCTTTGGCCATTGGACCCAGTGGACCCAATAATTTGGTGAATTTGCGCGCTGAAACACATGGAAATTATGCATAGAACATCATCGAACTAGTTCTAATTGCAGTATTACTGTTATTATCTGTTATTTAACTATCCAATCGTGACTCACAGCTTTTGAGGGCCACAACTATAGTGTCACAAGCAATGAACACTTCCGAAGGATTGGGGTGGGGAAACTTTGGAAACTGCCAGGATCATCGTGGTGAGGCAAGACACCTTCGACTATTGGTCAAAGTCTCACACTTCACAGTGATGGAAATGTGATGGAAATGTCGAATGTAATGTTGATGAGATAGTGTCTGTGCGTCCATAGAATCAATAAAAATCAAGAACCCTGAGAAACTTTGTGACTTGAGACGTCCTTGTAATCTCCACAAGTAACTCTCCATGGTCCATGCCTCTGAGGTGTGATGAGCCAGAGGATGAAAGTGAGGCTTTCTGGCTCCAGCTGGGAGCCCGGTGTTTGCACGGATCATCCAACGGATCATAACGGGGATAACATGTGATAACAACTGGATAACACATGATCAAATCCTATCTCGAAACTCCCTTGGAATTGCGCAGCTAGGATTGCGCAACAACGTCAGATTCCGAACCTACTCAGTGGTATTCTGCTACTATTCTTGCCCAGCGATTGCTTTGCACCTCATCGGATTTGGAAACTAATCTTGCGCAACTGTTGCAACTAGGAGGATTCTCCCTTGAATCTTGCCCAACTATCACACGCTGTGGATTGTGTGTGTGTGCGCGGCAATCACGTTTGCGCCTACTTGAGTACGCCATCCAGCAGTTTCAGGAACTCAGTTCCGAAATACGAGTTTCAAAATACAACAAAATACCATCTTTACTCTTTACATTTTCGAAATATGAGCTCTACATTGCAACTCTCAAGTTTCACTTTTAACCTGATTGCTTCAAAATTCCAGTTCCAAAATACAACTGGGAAGCTTCAAAACAAAACTGCTTAGTTTCAAGATAAAATGTTGACCGTGGCGTAGGTGCTCAAGAACCCCGGTCGGTAAGTCCCCAAGCAGTAGGATTGTCGGACATAATATATATATATACACATATATAATCATAATAATATGTGTATATAGTTATGTCAGTTACGTCTATATATGATTGTGTATACATAATTATTTATATGTAATACATTATATTGTATTATATTATATTATATTATATTATGATTACATTATATATTATATATATTTAGATTATATCATATTTATATTCATATTATATTAGCCGTGATGGGTCAAGTCCTTCCAGAGGTGCGGCTGAGACAGCAGAACCTTGACCAGAGCCATGTGTTGTTTCCCATTGCGGTGGGCACTGCTTTGTTTCCAAGGGCAATCAGCGACCACTTGACCTTGGCTACCTTGATGCTTTCAAGTCTGGCTGGGTGGCATGCCTCTGGATTCAGTGGCTACTGGCATGTTGGTTCTGATCATAACTCTCGCTGCAATGGTGTCACATTGCTGACTTCCAGCTTTGCGCTATGGGTCCTGTGCATCACAACCTTTGTAGCATCTGGCCGGTCCAATGACCCTGCTTTTTGTGACGAGAAATCTGGAAGGTGCAATCTTGCATCGCTACCCTTTCTATGTTCCATTAGAAACTTTGGTCATGGTGGTGCGCGTGCTTCAGTGATTGCCTGACCGGTCCGGATTCAGTCGTAGCAATTCAGCTTGAGTGGCATTGGACATGCAAGTTGTAAGGGAAATTACGTGCTGCCAGCTAGACTTCAGCACTTTCAGCATAGGAGTTATTGCTAGCAGTTTGGCAGCTGGTTGGCACCACAGCCACATGAACGCAGCGGAAGAAGACATGGAGGAAAAGTCGTAACACGCCCTATTTCTAGATCCATTGTTTCGACCTGACCTGCACGACTTGAGGCTCAGGCTTGGGTCGCACTGCTTTTGTGTTTTTCTCGCCCTGGCCTGCTAATTTGAAATTTGATTTGTCAAACGATTCTTGTCAGCTGTTGAGTCCCCTAAGTGGTATTCCTCTGGCAGCATCAGTCTGCCAGCAAAATAATTGTCACCAGCTGCGCTTGTCTGGTGCCCATGTTAATGCCCAGCAGCGGCCTGTGGACTATGCTCGGAAGGTGGGTGAGGGCCAACCAGAGCTTTCGCCCATCTTTGATGTGTGTACAAAACAGCCCGCTGTTTCACCTCAAGACTGGCCTCGCCGCACTGCTGCCGCCGTGCGCGAGTGCTCCAATCGTCCGCGCTATATTCATATTATATTTATATTGTATTTATATTATATTATATTAGATTACATTTATATTTATAGTTATATTTATCTTTATATTTATATTATATTATATAGGTATAAATATGTATATGTATATGTATGTATACATATACACATGTATACACACATATTATATGCACCGCACATACAGTATGTATGATATTTGTATATGCGCACATTGTCAATATTATTTATAATATACGTTTTTATTGTGTATATATATATATACACACTGTATATAATGGTGGGTAGAATTATGGTCACTGACCCAGCTACTGGGATGATCCATCTTGAAACATCCGAGGGCATTTCTGCTGCGAGCTGGACCCAGCTGGACCTTGGGCGATCTCATTGATGGCGACTTGAGCCTGTTGGTCAGCAGAGGCCACCTGACTTTGATACATCTGAGGCGATACCTTCTGGTAAACTAACATAGCTATGGAGAATGGCCCTTTGATAGATGGTTTACCTATTAAAAATGGTGATTTTCTATAGCTATGTTAAATTACCAGAGGGTACTGTTTTGAATGTGATGTTTGTCGACTGGATTGATGAGTTTACTGGATGACTGGGATGAGAATCGCCCTTATTTTTTTCCGGGATCCTGCACATACGAACGTACGGCAGGTGAAGGACCACCTCCACCCACTGGTCCTGACGTAGTGGCAGTGGTCGCTTGCTCAGAAGCAGTTACCTTGTGATGGGAGGAAAGTTTCCAAACCACTGTTGCAACATGATGTAGCAACTATATGTAATTAAAATTTTAAAGATTGGTATCACCAAAAGCTAATCAAAGGTTCATCGCCAACAAATTCTGGACTGGAGTTGGCATACCACGACTGTATGGTTCATTCTGGAGCCTTTTAAGTCTTGTGTTTAACCAACCACATGTTTTGAACTTGTAGCTTCAGTTTCTTACATCTTTGCAACAAGATCTGTTGCCCTAGGAGCACAGTGTTGTCTCTGAAGTCTATTTCTCTTTTTGGGCTCGATTCCTTCCAGGATTCCTTTGCCAATCCTTTTCTTAACATACACATAAAGGCTCCATGGTGTGGATCTTCGGCCCCTTTCCATCCTTCTTGCGGACTAGTTCTGATGGTCGAGCCTGGTTCTTTGATGAAGGTGGTGGAACCTGATAGTAGGAAAGTCCTGAAAAATCTAGGGCTTACTGTAGCAGGCTGGAGGCTGGGTTCTTGAGAATCCAGGTGGAGTCCACGTTTGTCACGTGGGTAGCCACCCACGTAGCCAGGTCGCACTTTCGCTGCAAGCCTGCGGCAAAATGACCGACCATCACAAAGAGCTGGAAGCTGAGATTTGGAGAAACCCATAGCCATAGGGCTCTGCATACATACCAAGTCCAGATCGAGAGTATGGAGATGGCGAAAAATGATGTTGGTTGCACTGCCACTGTCAGGTCTAGAGCCAAGGGGTTTCAATAAAAACAAGTGATATCCCCGAGTTTATCCACATCTTTAAAGATATCGTGTACACACATATGATATGTACAGATTCCATTTCTGTAGGTTAAACGGTTAATCCTTCATTCTGCTGGAGCATGTCTCACATCGCCCAGGTGGGCAGCATACATGGCTGGCGTCGATGCTCAGCTGGAGATGCCCATAACGCGTTTTGATGCTGGGCTGCATTTGGTGTTTTTCCATGGTGTTCCCGAAGATTGAGACCTGAGATTGGCGCATTGCTGCCATGGTTTTGCTTCAGGAATACTTGCCCTACTACAGCGAAGAAGTCGACATGCCTCAGGGCACCACCTTTGTGAAACACTTTTCGGTGCAAGATGGTGCGCAGCCACAGCCGATCAAAACTTTGATTGCGCAGAAGCCAGGGTTGAAACTGGCAGATTTGGATAGATTTGTTGGCTCACGTTTTCTGTTCCATCCCATACTGGGCATTAAAAACAAGACCTTTGAGATCTCCACCATTTTGTGCTGAGAGGGTTTTGAAAGCAGGGTGGCTGCACACCTCTCTGGCTCGCTAAAACGCTAGGTGTCGAGTTGTTCGACAACAAAGCCTTTGAGATCTCCAACATGGAGGCCGCTCAGAAAGACATGACAAATGGTTCACCGCTTCGCAAACCACTCCTGCTACATCGTTATATGCATCTATAGCAAGCTTTGACCACACTTGATCCTTCTTCATGAGCCAAATACATTGAATCTTCGCCCATATAGACTGCCATCATGTGACAGCCATAGATGGAGACCTAGAAACGCTAGATTTGTTCATTTTTTGATAGCATATTTGATGTTGTATTTGTTGATATTGTTTGATGCTCGGGACTGTGTCATATGATCTCCCACCGAGGCAGAATGTATGGATCCCATGTTTCGACAAGTCATGGAGGTGCGCGTCATGCTTCACTGTGGGATTAGCTCCTTTTGTGTCACCCCCAATTGCAGAGGCCATTTAGTGCTCCTTAGATGTCAGTAATTTAGCGATTCACACCCCATGTTTGAGGCAGAAAACCAACATGGGTATTCTAGGTCCCAAGCACATCAAAATCAAAGTTTTGAAGGTTGCAAGGACCTCGGCATGGAGTTTACACAACATTGCGGCTGTGTTTGCGAAATGGGGAGTCTGGCATTCGCGAGGATTTACAGGGTTCGCAGGTTCGAGAGACACCCACAGAATCTGTCAAAAGCGATAGTTACAGCAGCAGATAGCCTTCAGGTTGGCTACCTCTCCACCCTACAGATCGGCTTAACCAAGAAGCTTGAGCCTCAAAGACAACAATACGCCACGCTGGAGGCGTGACAGGGATTAGGTTCACCACGGTGCCATGGTTCCAATTTTAGTGGGCAAAGATCCCATCGTCCAAGGATTGCCAACAGCAAGTCGACCCACGCGTCCATGTCTGTGGGCTTGGACAAGCAGGAGTGGAACCAAATGCCAGTGCCCTCGAGTGTTGCCACCAACAACCAGCTGGCAATCGTTGCGAACCGCTTCAACTACTCCTTCAACTTGAAAGGCGCAAGTTGAGCATAGTTGAGTTGAGAAAGTGGAGTCAAGATAAGATAGATAAGTCAAAAAGAGTGGAGATATGAAAAGCAAGTCGCACCAATTCGCGACTGAGATGTGGGCAGGTGGAAGCTATGCCTGTGACACCGCTTGCTCCTCTTCGTTGGTGGTAAGGATCCTCAGACAAAAGAACTCCACCTGGCAGCAAGCTGTCGATTCTGAAGGTGGTCTCATGTTGTTGGTTACCCATGATGTTTGCTCACTTGAGATTGTAAATTATATATAAATATATATATATATAAATTATATAATGATCATTGTCACATTGTAGTAGTTTATGGCATTTTATGGCCTATAGATGCCTATAGTATCTATCGTATATCGGCCCACATTTTCTTGAAGATTCGAACTCCCGGCTGAGGCGTCCCACTTGGGCAAGGTGAACCTGTTGGAACAGCGCTGGGATCCACTCGAATGGCACTTGGGGCTGGGCACCGGCTTGACCTTGACCGTTGGATCCTTCATTGGCGGCTGCGCGGCGTTGCTCGGCCTCAGCATGATGAGATGGTAATATATGGTAGTATAATGTAGTATAATGTAGTATAATGTAATATAATGTATATGGTAATATATCTTGGACATATCACGGTATAATTCTGGATGAGACATTTAGGCGTGTAAAAATTGTTTATTCCTGATCTCAATATTGAATGTGGCTCTCTTGATGAGGCATTTTATCGAACTTCATCTTATTTCCAAAATGTCTTTGCAGTGATGGATCATGATGGATCCCCAAATTCAAGCTGTTGAACTGGGACTTTTTCGCCAAGGCACATGCTTTCCCCTGGCGGTCGCTGCTTCACCTTCAATGTCCAGCTCCCAGCGCTCCCAGCGCTCCCAGCGGAGCATGGGATCTGCGGTGACGTGCCTCCGAGGCCACGGCGAATGGCTACAATCGAGGAGATGGCACTGCCGCCTTCATCATCAAGCAGCCTGGCTGAAACTGGAGGTTGATACAAGTTCACACGACTCAAATTGATGTATTAAGTATATATATATTATTATATATATATATTATATATATTATATATTATATATATATATATTATATATATTATATTATATATTATATATATATATTATATATATTATATATATATATATTATATTATATATATATTATATATTATATATATTATATATATTATATATGTAATATATATTATATATATTATATATGTAATATA
>CAMXCT020003100.1:0-15694 GCA_947184155.2 Cladocopium goreaui | reverse complement strand
AAACGGTGGAATAATATTCCTTTTCCTCACAACATGAAGGGGGAGACCTTATAAGACATGGGTCCATATCATTTATATCATTTATATGCTAGTTCTTGAAGTTTGGGTCGTACACAGGGCCGCCCAAATGCCCAGATCTCAGGACCCGGGGCATGCCTCAAACTTCAAATCGCACTAGATGAGCAGTTGAAAACACTTATTTGGTTAATTTTAGGGTTATCATGTTGATTATGAAAGGTGCTATACATACATACATATATATATATATATACATACATATATACATATATATACATATATATGTGATTATATATATATGTGATTATATGTATATATGTGATTATATATATGTATATACTAGTACACACACATATATATACATTAGATTATATATTATTATATATTATTATATATTATTATATTATTAAGGGGGGGAAAAAGGGGGGAAGAGGAGGAGAGGGAGGAGAGGAGGAGAGAGGAGGAGAGTAGGAGAGGAGGAGGGAGAGGGAGTGGAAGAGGAGGAGAGAAGGGAGGATGGAGGAGGGAGAGAGGGAGGAGAGAGGAGGAGAGAGGAGGAGAGAGGAGGAGAGAGGAGGGGAGAGGAGGAGAGAGAGAGAGAGAGGAGGAGAGAGAGAGAGAGAGAGAGGAGGATAGAGGAGGATAGAGGAGGAGAGGAGGAGAGAGGAGGAGAGGAGAGAAAGAGAGAGAGAGAGAGGGAGAGAGGGAGAGAGGGAGAGAGGGAGAGGAGGAGAGAGGAGGAGAGGAGGAGAGAGGAGGAGAGGAGGAGAGAGGAGGAGAGGAGGAGATAGAGAGAGACAACGACGAGCGAGAGAGAGAGTAGCCACCCCCGGAGGGAGAGAGAGGAGGGAGAGGGAGAGAGAGGAGGGAGAGGGAGAGAGAGAGGGGAGAGGGAGGAGAGAGAGAGGGGAGAGGGAGGAGAGAGAGAGGGGAGAGGGAGGAGAGAGAGAGGGGAGAGGGAGAGAGAGAGAGGGGAGAGGGAGAGAGAGAGAGGGGAGAGGGAGAGAGAGAGAGGAGAGAGGGAGAGAGAGAGAGGAGAGAGAGAGAGAGAGAGAGGGAGGGAGAGAGAGAGAGGAGAGAGAGAGAGAGAGCAGGAGCGAGAGAGAGAGAGCGAGAGAGAGAGAGAGCGAGAGAGAAGCGAGAGAGAAGCGAGAGAGAGAGGAGAGAGAGAGGAGAGAGAGAGGAGAGAGAGAGGAGAGGGAGAGGAGAGAGAGAGGAGAGAGAGAGGAGAGAGAGAGGGAGGGAGAGAGAGAGGAGAGAGAGAGAGAGAGGGAGAGAGAGAGGGAGAGAGAGAGGGAGGGAGAGAGAGAGGGAGGGAGAGGGAGAGAGAGGAGAGAGAGAGAGAGAGGAGAGAGAGAGAGAGAGGGAGAGAGAGAGAGAGGGAGGAGCGAGAGGCAGAGAGTAGGACGAGGAGAGGAGAGAGAGGAGAGAGAGGAGAGAGAGGGAGAGAGGAGAGAGAAGAGAGGAGAGGGAGAGGAGAGTAGAGATAGAGGACAGAGCGAGGACAGAGAGAGGAGATATATATATTATATATATTATATATATTATATATATTATATATATTATATATATTATATATATCATATATATTATATATTATATATATTATATATTATATATATTATATATTATATATCATATATATATATATATTATATTATATTATATATTATATACATATATGATATAATATTATATATATATTATATTATATCACATATATATATACAATATAAGATATTATATATATATTATAATATATATGATATATATATATATCATATATGAGATATATTATATTATATATATATCAGATATGGTCTACATCATATATTAATTATATATAGAATGTATGCACATGTGTGTCATGTACCACATGATTTATTTATCCACTTGCTTCATCAGTTTCACCTTGTTTGGCTGAAGTCATACCCCCCAAATGAACTCAATCAACTGGATATGACTGGAAGACAGTGATGATAGGCTGTCACAATCAAGTCTGGAGATCAGATGTACCTGACCCTGCCTGACCCTGATGACTCAAAGACCAAGGAATGGAACTTTCGAGAATGAAAGGCCACCTGCTGGGTACAAGGGTAGAATGGCGTAGAAACCGAAACTTACCGTGGAAAGGTTTAGCCATGTTCAGCCTATTTCCCCTTTCACAGCAGGCCAGATTGGGCAGATCCAGCTTCGCCAGGGTGGCATTCCTTCGAGGAACGCAGATTGGCCAGGATGGGCGAAGTGCCAGCATGCTCGGTGGCTCAGATCACTGGAATCACAGTGGGACGATGTGGCTGCCTTTAGAAAGTCAACCATCAAGTGGTTGTTGGGAATGGACACTCTATGAAATTCAGGGTGTCTGAAAATAGAGTACCTCCAAAATCCCGTGGTTGATCATCATATTCCCAATCAAAATTGCAATTCTGGGGCTATCCATTGACAAAGCCCGTGGCTTGAAGCAGATCTTGAGGTCTGCACCCAACGGACCAGCACAGGAGAAATGCGTCGGCTGCCTGGTGGTTTTCAGCTGCAGAGGGGTCCTGCCGCAGACCCCAAAGATCCTCAGAGTATTCAGCAAAAACGATCCAAAAAGGGGCATCTCCCATCATCTCACCCTTACATTTTGGATTTATGTGGATTATTTGGGGATCACTTGGTGTTTTAAGACATTGGAGATACTGCTGCAAGCTTTGAACTTGCTTTGTAGACCCCCGACTCCAGCTCCATCAGCTGCACCAACTTCAGGTCTGGGGTGCTCTTCGAGAGGCAAAAATGACATGAGCTCAGTGAAGGTGGAACCAGTTTGATATGCCCAGGTTAAAAGTGGAGCAGTGCATCGTAGTGCTTCTAGGCAATAGATTCTATAGATGCTTGCATAATGTTACTATCGTTCGGCACCTCGATAGTCAAGAAAACTTGCCAAGCCATGGTGGAATCGCTGAGGAGACCACCGGAATCCACCGTGTGGGAATGCCATGGAACAGGGTCCTGCCGGCGGTTGAACCATTTCCAGCTGCCGTTGAACAAAAATTGCGCCAGGACCTCCCTGGGTGATCCCATCGAAGTGGGAGCCGTTCGAAAGGTGGGAGGAGCAACCAGTGACAACCATGTTCCAGGCATCCCCCCAATTCTCGAATTCAATACTATACCATTTGGTTATGCAGCAATATATGGCCATCAATATATGGCAACATGGCAATATGTTCTTTGGCGATGCTTCAAGATATGACCAGCCCACAATTCAGTGAATCGTTTTTTTTTGAGAAAAACCCAACAGGAAACCATGGACATTTTATGGACATTTTACCACCATTGACCACACATAAATCCTGCAGAAATTGTAGGTCCAGATCAAAGAGCCTCGGCAAGAGCCGCTGTTGATCGCCAGTAGCAAGTGCCTTGTCTCGGAGACCTCGGAGACCTCGGAGACCTGGCGACACCAAGGTTTGGGATTTTTTTGCAGTAACCGTTATGGGATGTTTCACATGATAAACAACGAGCAATATATCATGTAAGTGGATGTAAATCACGAAAGGTAGCGTCAGCTACCTGAGTTCTCCGTGCTTCAGCACAATCATAGGGGGTATATTGGGGGGCCAGCCCGGGTCAAATGTGGAATTCTCGCCGTTATGTATTGGATATCAATTATAAGGGCCCCCCCCCCTCTAAAATGGTCATGGGTTCAATTCCCACGGGTGACGCGGTCACGGGCCCCCACATTAGAGGCACACTTTCCATGAGGGAGATGTCCCTGTAGTCCAGCATAATTGGTATGCTTCAGCCTCTAACAGTTGCTGCAAGGGGTCTTAAAAAGGGGTTTTAAATAAACCCCTTTTCGTGCATCATTTCACGCTGCACAAGACACCGTATCATGCAGTCATGCTCTGGATAAAATCATCTTAGACTGCGAAAAAACGTTTTTGGTGTATCATCTTAGGGGCGCAGCATTTTGACACCACTCCTCTCCCACTACACTACCTTTCGTCCGCCTCCGCCTGCTCTCAAGTCATGTAAGTGGAATGTGTTAGCCCAATTTTTTATTATTTAATTTATCTCAACTCAAGCGAATGAACTTCAGGGAATGAGAAAGTTTGTTCTCACTCATGAATCAAATGAGGTTCCTCCCAAGTTTGAGACAGCTTCACGCAGTGATCTTTTGCGTCTCCAAAATGTGGATGAAAGAACCCCTGTCAATGGTTGTAAGTTGTGCACGATTATATGCAGTGAAACGGAGATTTGGAACAGTAGGACCCCAGTGAATCTTGTGAATTGAGGTTCCGCCATGCACCAATTCCATCCAATTTCACCCATAATCTTTGTCGATGGGTTTCCCTTGTCGCCGAGGTCCAACCTGGGTCACTTGGAGGGCAGTGCGGCGGCCATTGCCATGAACAAGTGCATTCTGGTGGTGATGCATGCCATGGCTGTTTGGAACTCAGTCTTTACTGTGGATGATTCTGAAGGGTTCCTGGATTGCAGGCGCAGGTTTCATGGTTTGGAAAGCCAACTGGAACCCCAAACGTATCCAGCTGCATGTTTGGATTCCCCACGCTATGACATGAAGATATGAAGTCCCTGGTGGGAAGAATCAATTCCCCACGCTCAGCCTGGCTCAGTTGCCGACGCAGCATGTGAAGTGTCTGAATCCTCACTTGGACCACGCGGCCTTCGATGCTTTGTACACCACGGAACATACCGTAGTCTCCTCAGATCTCCTCAGAATGCCATCAAAAAATAATCAAAAAAGGTGGAACAGTCCGATTTCACGTGGATAGTTACAGATTGCTTTGCACAAATCAGTTCAATCTAGCAAGTTCTTTGCTGCTGTCAGTAGAGAGGTCACCCCCTCCCTGTCCGTCGCTTTGGACTGCTCGAACCCTCCTGGCAGTGCCGTCCAGTGGCATTCTCTGAGGTCTACAAGTATGCCCAGGGCCATTGTCAGGCAGCCTTCTTGCAGCCTTAGCAGGGCCGCAATTTGATTTATGCACCTTAAACCAATTGACATCAATTGACCCATCCTTCCCATTTGGATTCGGCAGGTGTCCTCCTTCGGTGTGGGTGGAACCAACGGCCACGCCATCTTCTGGGGTGAGAAGGCTGGGATGCTGGACGCTTTGCGGCCATGAATCGCTGTGCGAAGCTGTGCAGAGGCACAGCCGGACGTGGATTTCCGCAAAGTCTTCTTGAAGATCCGCCCCGAGAGAAGCTGTTGGATGGAACAAGAATGGTGGATAGACACCCAAAAACCGGGCTAGGTGATGGTTGAGGGAAAGGCGGATGGTGGTTTTGCTCATGTCTGCTCCAGTTATTTGTTGACAAACCATGACCAACTTTTAGTTGGAGAGGACTCATTTGTTTGGACATGTTTAGACTCCGAGGCCGGCAGCAAATGCAGTTCTTCTCACCTTCACTTTGATAAAGAACCTTTGTGCGTCCTCTGAGGAAGATCATGCGAGCCACTCCACCTATCGTCACAGATGGCACAACCGATCCCTCGCTTTGGGACTACAGAGGGCCGCTCATCTGCAATTTTCAGCAGGTTGTGTAGAGGGCCTCCCTAACTCCAGATATGAGACATGATTTACACTTTACAATCTTTTACACATTCGAATGGAAGACCGTGGGAATGCTCAATGATGTTCAATCAATGCATATTACTATATCATATATTATATACACAATACATCTTAATCATGATGGCTACATTTATAAATACACATACGGTACACGGTTTTGTATCTATGTATGGCTATTAGTATCTGTATTCAAGACGGCATATGATATATGGATATTCAATCAGGTTACAATTTCCGCAAGAGCATTCCAGCCAAATCGACAAGGGGGAAGCCACGAGAAACAGCCAGCGCTCCGAAAAGTTGCTGAGGCTGGACTACAAAGCCACAATGGGCGACAGCTACAAAGTCATGTTGGAAAAGGCCGAAAGATGCTGATCCCAACCCTTCCAGTCCCAGTTGCTGCCAAGTATTGATGTGCTATGACGAGGGGAATTACCTATTGGAATGGCAACTTGGAAGGCCAAGGTCTGGGTCAACTATGATTCAACCTCCCATGGCTTGTTGGGGAGCAGCCAGTAGGTCCTTCTTGATGACAACTATCCAATCTAGGGGTCCTTGTTCATGGCAATTTGCTTCTGGAGCTGGGTTCAAGCATACTCAACCTCCCATGACACTTGTTCCTCGGCGATTCTTCTACCATTGATACACAGGGAAATGATAGGAATTCATGGCTCAAAAAGCATGGACCAATTGGTTTGATTGGCACTTTCTTCTGTCGATTCTGGCCAGCGGCTGGGAAGGATCCGCTCACGGGTGAAGAGTCGGTGACTTTCGAGAAGGAGCAGGCTGGGCTCCAGGAAGCTGTTAAACTGGGGATTAACATTGGGAGACCATTGGGATACCTGAGTTTGGATCACCACTTTGGATACTTTGGAGCCTGAGAATATGACCATAATTTGGGACCTTACGGCCATGTTTCACCAACGGTGTTTCCAAGTTTTTGGGTGAATCTTCAGGACAGGGAAGGGCTCGGCACTGTCAGGTGAAGGAGGATCCTGCAGAGTTCTATGCGACGACTGGCAACCACAATGAGTGGGATGTTGACCGAATGCAGGAAGGTAATGTGAGGCCCTCAAGACCCACGCGCACCAATAGTGAATAGTGGTTGCTGGTTTCCAATCATCAGCGTTCAGTTTTTCATCAACCATTTGGGATTATTCACCTCTCATCATTTGAATTGAATCTGTTAGGGCCCAAGGGTAGAAACCATCAAGCCAAAACTAGTTGAATTGCAATTTTGGCGCATCCAGGGCGCTATATTGGACCTACTGTATCTGAGGTGCCTGGACTCTACTTCCAAGACATTCCGGTTCGGAGCCCAGGGCACCCGAAACTTGCGGCCCTGACCGGCGCTGCAGCTGAGACGTCTCAGGTGCCAGATGGCGGAACGTTGGAATTCCGAATCCTTGCATCTCAGCTGCACTGACTCTGCCACTATAATGCCTGACAGACAATGATATATACAGTATCAATCAGTATCATACAGTTTCTGTTTGCCACATTTTGCCACTATCAATACGTGAATCCATTTGAATTTAAAAATTCTGCTGCACACGCACTGCACACGAAGTTGCCTCTATATAGGCCATGGATGTCCCCTGATTCTCCTTGTCTGAGGTGGACGGAGATACAAGCAAGTCATTGACCCAGTCTGCATTGGCAACAATGCATAACTGTACAGAATAATAACTGACCGACTTGCATATCATATTCAAATATATTCAAACAATGCCTTACGTAACAACTAGTATCATAGCTATTGAGTACTGTACAACCTTTTGATGACTTTGCTGCTTTGGAGACTGTTTGGAAAACCCTTTTCGCCTGAAGCATCCGTTTTGCTGTCTTTGCTTCTCAACCCGAAGGGTCCACATGAACCCGGCATGTCTGATAGTGGACCCAACATGCTTGCCGCAATGGCATGCTTCAGGAACATTGGGCCTCAAGACACAACTTCGCCAAGCCTGCATGATTGCACGACAACGGGCCGCAACTGCCACTGAGTTTCTGTTTGTCACTTCAAATCGGGCAGCCTCGAAGTGCCTCGACATGTTCTGGATTCTGGGCATCCTTCCGCACCATACTTACTTGCCTTGCCATTCTTGTTAGTACCACAAGCCTTCTGATATTGCCATTGCCATTGAATCCATTGATACGTCATGCTTTGATATCTTTGATTTGATTTCGATCTTCCCATTTCTTCCCAGAGGTCGGCCCCGATTGGGAAAAGAGACCTGCCACTGCACAACCCACGAAACGGTCCGCGCCAGGGACTCGTTGGGTCCCATTATGGGTCCAGACAAAGACTTGCCTCCTGGCCTCGTTTGGGGCAGATGGACTTCAAAATTTTGGCCTAAACACAGTGATTCCGCATCTAGTTGGATAGCAATTATCATCAATGATCTAAACATCATTTAGAGAACAAATTGTATTCAGTAACATTAAATTAGATTAAAGCCATCATCAAATCCAGTAACGGTTGTCTTTCTGTCAACATGGGATTAGACTATAAGACCGCTTTTTGCCAGGCGAACGTCCTGGTTGGTGGAGGGACCTGCTGGCAGCGTCCTGCGCGTGGGAGGGCCCAGGTGGAGTGTTCCCTGGATGATGGATACATCTATATGACGTATAATAACATGTATGTTAAATAAACAGGTACTATACTATACGTATATATATACTGTATATGTATATCGACAATATATATATATATACTGTATATGTATATCGACAATATAAACATTGTGCCACCAGCAAGATGTGGTTTTGAAGTTGTGTACATTGTTGGAACGCAAAATGGAACACCTGTTTCATTGCATATATGAATCATCTGAAAAGCCAAAGCGGGTCATCAAGTTTGGCTTAATGATCAGCCCCATGAAGTGATTCAATATGGTTCAATTGATTTCAGTGACTACAAACTGCACTACAAACCATCAAAAAACGATCAAACAACGATGAATTTGGTGGGTCCTGGTGGGTCTATCTTTTTGATGCACCAAGGTGGAGTTCCTCACCTGCACCAAGGAGCGGGCCGGGGTCTCTTTATGGTTCCCTGGGTGCTTCCTGATTCCTGGAAGAATGGATGATCAACTCTGATAAAGTATGATAAACTTATGATAAACTCATGATAAACTCATGATACTTGTACCATCTTGTACCCAAATAGATGATGAACGACTCCTTGCTCCAGAACACCAGGATTTCCACAGCTCTGTGAAGCCTCGAAGCATCTCTTGGTTCAACGTGGCCTGGCAAAATTGAAGGCCCAGGGGACCTCAGATGGTGTTTTTTTTTTGATTATATAACCATTAACCATCCAGTAAATTGGGGTGCTCCATGACCCCACACTCATATGGTGTTGCGAGTTGGGAATCTCCACACTGACTGAAGTCTCATCCAAGCTATTTGGATGTGTAAACAGAAACCCATGGGTGGCGCCCAACAATTAGGGGGGGGGCAAAGGAGGCTGGTTTCCCCTAGAACTTGGCAGTGAGCTGGTGGATTGGTGGGATCCCCATAGCGTACTATCCAACAACATCCCACTTTCATTGGTTAGTTTGCCCATTGTCAGGTACATGATGCTGCGTTTCTACATAATGTTATGCATCCAAGCATGCTTGATGTTGGTCACACAGTATCTTAGAACAACTTATATAATCTCATATCACTATGACTGCTCTAACTTTTTTTTATTGCTGTTGAATTGGTAGCAGATTCTTCGGTGGTCCATCTTTGAGGGGCCCAACGGCCTTTGCCCCCTTTGCCAAGGTGGGTTGAGCCTCCCCTGCCTACCTCGTCGTACCTGTGTGAGAGCCCTGACCGAGATCCTTTTTATAGATCTTCCAATTTCACTGGTAGGCACTTCTGAAGCCAGTTGGAAAGCTTGCATCTAAAGTCATGTGAACACGGAACACGGTTTTAACAGTGCGTTCGTTTGGTTGAAGTTTCATGCATTGACTGTTGCCATTGAAATCCTCAATTGTTTCTCACATAGTCACATAGTAGACTGCTCTCGGTACCGCCCTAGCAAGATCCTCAACATGGTCAAAAAAGAGACATGCTCTGACAAAGTCTCCCAGTGTCCATGAAATTACAGTGAAGCATTGGCCAGCTAGACGTCGCTGCGATTGCATTGGATTCTTTGGCAAGAGGGCTTGACAATGGGCGGAGAATGATGTAATTAGTGACGTTTCAGTGATCTTCATTTGATTTGTCTCAAGGAAACTGCCTAGCTGACAACAGCAACATCATGCTGCTATCATATTGGCCTTTTGTTTTCTTTAGTTGCAGCAGAGGTTTCGATTATGCATAAGAAAGATGGAAGATGTTTCTGCCACAACATTCTGGTGATTGTGACAAAGCAATTCTGAACTGCCCTGGGGAACTTCCCAACTTTATCCAGCCTTCAGTCAAGGGACAGGGATTTCCATATTCTGTGTTTCACGTTTGTTTCACGTTTGTTTCCCAGCCAATTTCTGCCTCCATACCCCATGTCATGACCCCGCATGCCGTGGATGCCACATGTGCGGAGCTGCGACGGCTGGCTTCGGAGCGACGCCAGGACTGGAAGAGGGCCCTGAGTCTCAACAGTCTCAACGCGGCGAACGAGACCTTGGCAGACTGGGCAAACGAGCAACGAAAGCAACGAAATGAACGAAATGAACTCATCGTTCGTGAAGAGTGGCGTTGCTGGCGTGAAGGGATGCTGCTGGCTGAGATTGCAGAGCTGCCAGATGGGCACCGACTGTTGTTGCAGGCCTTGTTGTGTGATACTTTGGCAGGCTACGAAGAACAAGCCAACTTCTCCACGCCAGTACCGCCTCGTGAACAGGATTCCTTTTCTACTCGTCTCACGCAACTGGCCCAAGCTGCTCATGCCGAAACACTTCGACTGATCCCACCTGCAAGTCGGGAGGACTATCCCAGTCGAAACAAAAACTTGTCCGGGCTTTTGCAACAGAAGCTCAGGGCTTTGCGGAATCCACTGGGCTCAGTGGAGCAATCACCACAGGGTGACTCAGCAATTTCGGTTTGGGACACGTGGTATGCGAAAGCTGAACAGTGTTTTCGGAACGAGGCTCCGCGCCAGGCGCGGCTTCTGGATTTGCGACAGCGTGCAGCTGCGCGACGAATCTGCCGAGCCCTGCTGAAACGTCGAGCCAAAACCCTGAAAAGTGCCGCTGAAGCGCGGGAAGACGCTGCGGTGGTGATCCAATTGGCTTGTCGACGAAGGTTTCTGCCACGCCTCCGACACCTGCGCAGCACCTTGGACAAGGCCCGCAGGGCGTGCTTGATGCTACGCCTGACGCGGCGGTTGAGGAGATACATTTTGAGACGCAGAAGCAGTGGCTGGAGCAGCTCTTTGGATGTGGATCAAGCTGCCAAAGATGCAGTTGTAAGGATCCAAGCTTTTTGTCGAGCTCGCTGGAGCAAAGGTTGGAGCTACTGCTGGGCACCGCCCTTCAAACGAGCTAACACTTTTGCTGGGCGAAGCAAGAATGAAGCTGAAGGGGATGAACTTCCAAGTCTCACACTTGAGATGGTCAAGGTGTTTGCAAAGCTGAGACAAAGGAGGAAGACTTCAAGAGCCACTGAGTTCTTAAGAAGAGCTTGGATTCCTATCTTGCAGCCCGAAGTGCTGTTGTTGCATTCCTGGTGCTCAGAAGTAGCAGAGCAGGAGCGGCGCCAAGAATTCGAGGCGCGGAGTTTGAAGCGTTTCGAGCTGCAGTGGCGGAAATACGCCGAGGGCCTTGAAGCCTTTGCGCGCTCGCAAGCCTTGGAAGGCCGTCGCCGCGATCACTGGGTGGCCACCGCAGATCGCGATGGGAAAGCCGTGTGGATGAACGAGCGCACAGGGCAGATCCGGAACAACGATCCCACGGAGTCGCGGGTGCGTGGCACCATGGCCAGGGAGAAGAAGAAAGCAGAAACACAACTGGAAGAACATTTGGCCGCCATGCGAAGTTCTTGGGAACAGGAAGATGAAGCCACAGCATGCATGGTAGCTGCGGGTTGCGAGGAGCTTCAAGTGATCTCCAGAAGTGCCTTCATCCAAGCCGCGGCTGCAGTTCAAAAGCATGCTCCGTGATGCTCATGGATTTCTGACGTGTTCCTGAGAAAGTGGGATCATTTGATTTTCCGTGAATCCAGTCTGATGATATGAGATGAAATGAGAATATCAAGACTGGTAGGTTCTTGTGAGCTCTTGTAGATGACTGACGTGTTTGCTCAGCTTCCACCATTGCTTGCGAGACGGACAGGCAGCTGTTGCGTGCTGCAGCCGATGAAGTTTATTTGCTGGCAGGAAGATATGCTGCTGTCCAATTTTTGGCTCAGACACAATAGAATACAATAGATTGATAGATCCAATTAGATCCAAGAAATCAAACGGCAGGTTATAATCAGTATATACACACAATTACACTACGTACTGTCTTGTATTTGGAAACATTTGGAACAGATACTGCTGCTGCTGAGAAGATGATGCGGTCAGAGAGTGCATCCTAGTAGCAAGTACATGGACGTACACTTTGGCAAATGAAGCTCCTTTCAAGAAACTACTGTAATTGTAACTCAACATGATGTCAGTATATGATAGTAATCTGATAGGATATATATATATAATATATATACCCTCAGGACACCTGGTTCGCCGTCGCTTCAGATGCATCCATTTTTGTTTCGGGGGGGGTGGGGGGGGGGGGGGGGGGGGTGAAGAGGGGCCCTAGCGTCTACTTCAAGATCAGCTAAGGCGTCTTCCCCAATGACAGCACTCTTTTACTCTCAGCCTGTTGCCGGTCAGTGCTTGTCTACAGGGTTACTCTATATACCTCTTGAGCCTTGAGGGGCGCATATAACTGTGCTCAATACTCATGCATGTACCTATGTAGGTATTAGGTCGAAACAAAAACACAGGCACAAATTCAAAAGCAATGAGTAGAGCACTACGCCTTGCCGTACCCAATTGGTATTAAGAGTATCTTCCTGACTTCTCTACACAATGGCAAATATCAAAAGAAACCGGAGTTACGCAGTGGCTTCGAATTGAAAAACACGTGAAAGCAGCGAATGTCCTAAGGACATGTCGAAAAAGAACAGCGGATTCGCTAATTTTTCCAGTAGTGACCAATGGTGCTTCGCGCACGGTCTCTCCACAGGCAAAATGCCTCGCTCTACCGGTGAAAGTTCGAATTGAAAAGTTCGGGTTCGCAAGATTCAGAAATTCAGGTCATACGAAAACAATTGACCAAATCACGAAATAAACGGAAATAGCGGATCTCCAAAGTTGCTCATTCAAGCAAACAATGGACTGAAATCGAAGTTGGTAAATTTTTGAAGTTCGCTCCATTCGGAGTGGTCTGCTCGCCGGATGATTCATGGAGATAAATGTATATAGTATCTCTATTTACAAGAGTCTCTATTTTACATTAAATTGAAGTTCAGACACTTGTGGCATTATCTCTATCTAAAAGAGTATATGCCATTTGTGTGAAATAAGTTGAACGCACAGAAAAACTGTACACGGCTTCTCATGCTGTGTTATCTTCAACTAAAGAAGTGTACACTCACTCATCGCCACTCACTTGATCTCCATGGTCTGGACGCTGAAGATGAGGATCCACCCCACTCTGTGTTGCCCTGATACGTCGATGCTTGATCTTCATATGCCTTTCTCTTTTTCTCCTTCTGTCTTTCCTTTCTTGAATCAGCATACTGCTTCTTCTTGTAGGCCTGTTTGTAATGATGTCGTTCATTCCATGACATATCAGAAGGATCAAGATGAATAAGAATTGGATTATGAGCATCGCGATCATTCGGAGCAACCATCAAGATGTTGTGATCACCATGTAAGCAAGTTTCATTTACCTTGAAGTAAAATTCACCCACATAGTTCATGTGATCTTCATCCTCAAAGTCTTCTGGGTGTTCCTCACACATCAAACGTGAATGACCCCACTCAACAACTGTTAACATACAACAATCACCTTTACCAGTTGTCTTCTTCATGATCTCGTCGGTGTATGTTGCTGTTGTAATGCCATCCAAGTGCGTTGCAAGAAAATCCAAGTCACGATAACTGCAAGAAATGAAATGCTTGACCCTGATTGGAGGGCAAGTTGGATCAAAATTCTTGCGCATGGCTTGTGTTGCAACACCTACCATTCTGTTAATCCAGAATTGGATAAGGCTGTGTTGATATGTAGGGACACCTGGAGATTTTGGTGTGCTGTAATAGCATGCCTTGTTTCCATCACCTGCGATGAAGTCAACTTGATATCTGGCACACTCAAAAGCCATAACCGCTAAGCACTCACCAACAATCCCAGCAGAGTCTGATGCATACTTCTGTCCGACGTGATAAACGCACACACGTGTCATTCTCATCCTAGCTCTTGTCAAGTCAACAATCTCATCTGTATCTCGATCCTTTGTCTTTCCCAAGATACTTCAAAGATTGCCCATGAGACTTGTCGAACTCGTGTGTCGTTGTCATCTGTGTGATATCCAGCAATTTGCTTGATATAGCCATCCTTTCCAAGGCGAGCGGCCACCATCAAGTCATGATAGTCATTGAAGCAAGTTTTAAAGTCAACCTCGTTGAGTCTTTCTCTGTGAGGATACAACGAACCAGGCTCGCAATTCATGAAAAGATGTCCTCCAAAGTTCTTGATGACATTGATGAAGTAATTGTTGAACTGTGATTTGGTTTCATCAAATTTTTCATGATCCTCATCGATAGTGTAGTCAATGTGTGGAATGAATTGTTGAAATCTTTCTGGAACCAGGCATTTTTCAAATCTGTTTCTGCACCAGTTTCCCAAATTCCAAAACATTGCTGTTATCTGTGGAGAGGATCTGTATGGAAATTCAGCATCCTTGTACGTTGGGTCTGATAGGCCTCCACCTAAGTACCTGTAAGCCAAGCTATGCAAGATCATACAGTAAGGCAAGACCTTGTGGTCCTCAACGTAATCTTGGAGTACCCTTGTGAGATTTCCAAAATCGTCATCAATCCTCTTTTCTGCTTCTTTTGAGGATCTTTCTGCTTTGTCTTGATGAAGAGGATGCATCCTTGGATCACTACAACCATATTCAATGCGCTGATTAAGTTCTTGTAATTCTAGTTGTGGATCCTGATTCTTGTGTCTGGCAATGTACTCAACCATCAACTGGTCATCTGTAAGATGGTACCAGAAATCATGATGTGGAGACATGGTCTTCCTGTACTTAACATGCCAAAACATATGTCGATGCTTCGAAGACGCTGGATAACCTTTGTTGTAAAATCCTGCCCATTCACCATGGTAACCATCTGAAAAACAATCCTTCAATCTTCGAAAAACTGAATCATCTTCGTTTCCAGTGATATCTTGACCATAGTAAAGTCGAACTGCAGGTTTCACTTCAGGAGCTGTCTCATCATCTTGAATGTCTGTCTTCTTCTCCCCTGATTCCTCCTTTTCTGAGGAGCGTTCAGGTGGAGCTGATTCCTCTTTCTCTGAAGAGCCTTCAGCTGGGACATGTGGCTCCTGTGTGTCTTTTTCTTCTTTTTCTTCGTCAGCAATCTTCTCTTCTTCATCCTTTTCTTTCTCTTGTCCTTCTTCTGGTTTGACAAAACTTTCCTTGATCTTTCGTTGAACATTCTGATTGCACATACTGATCCATTTCAATGTACACTCAACCAATTTGTCATCATCAGTTTCCAAAATGATATGTTTGTCCTCAATGTTCAAACTTTCAATGGCATGCTTGTACTCAGGATCACCTGCGCCTGGTCTTTGAAGATCTGGAAGTGGAGTGTCTGGATCATCGTCCACCATATGAGGATCCTCTGCTCCAAAGAAATTTTCTGCGCCAAGGTGTTCATTGTCCTTGAGAACTTGGTCAATATCCAGTTTGAACTCATAGTACTTGTCGTATGAGATCTCATAACCCATCATAGGTGCATACTGCTCCATAAATGTTGAAAAAGAAGCATCTGATAATGCTGACATCATCAACCATAATGAGAAGAAGCTTATGTCACCACGTTCAAGGGGTTGACCTCCTTCAAGATCATCTCCTGTGAGGACTGATTGGCCTGCGAGTGTAAT
>CAMXCT020003099.1:0-76339 GCA_947184155.2 Cladocopium goreaui | reverse complement strand
AAATCATATGGGAGGGAAAAGCCAAATGGTACGAAATTATGTCTACGTTTCCTACGGAATTAGCTGCTGAATCCAACACTTAGAACGTCAGAACCCCCAAAAGCACCAAAAGGGAGAGTGTTTCAGAGATAAAAGATCGCCAATGTTTGCAAATCATATAGGAGGGAAAAGCCAAATGGTACGAAATTATGTCTATGTTTCCTACGGAATTAGCTGCTGAATCCAACACTTAGAACGTCAGAACCCCCAAAAAGCACCAAAAGGATCCAAAAGGTATAGTGTTCCAGAGATAAAGGATCGCCAATTCAATATTTGCAAATCATATGGGAGGGAAAAGCCAAATGGTACGAAATTATGTCTATGTTTCCTACGGAATTAGCTGCTGAATCCAACACTTAGAACGTCAGAACCCCCAAAAAGCACCAAAAGGATCCAAAAGGTAGAGTGTTCCAGAGATAAAAGATCGCCAATATTTGCAAATCATATGGGAGGGAAAAGCCAAATGGTACGAATTTATGTCTATGTTTCCTACGGAATTAGCTGCTGAATCCAACACTTAGAACGTCAGAACCCCCAAAAAGCACCAAAAGGATCCAAAAGGTATAGTGTTCCAGAGATAAAAGATCGCCAATATTTGCAAATCATATGGGAGGGAAAAGCCAAATGGTACGAAATTATGTTTATGTTTCCTACAGAATTAGTTCCTGAATCCAACACTTAGAACGACAGAACCCCCAAAAAGCAACAAAAGGATCCAAAAGGTATAGTGTTCCAGAGATAAAAGATCGCCAATGTTTGCAAATCATATAGGAGGGAAAAGCCAAATGGTACGAAATTATGTCTATGTTTCCTACGGCATTAGCTGCTGAGTCCAACACTTAGAACATCAGAACTCAGAACCCCCAAAAAGCACCAAAAGGTATAGTGTTCCAGAGATAAAAGATCGCCAATATTTGCACATCATATGGGAGGGAAAAGCCAAATGGTACGAAATTATGTCTATGCTTCCTACGGAATTAGCTGCTGGATCCAACACTTAGAGATAAAAGATTTCACAAGCCTTTCCACTATCATCAGTGACCTAGACACGTTCTAAGTGTTAAATCCCCGGTACGTTCTAAGTGATGAATCTTGATATTTGGACGTTCTAAGTGTATGGTTTTCGACGTTCTAAGTGCAAGGCTTAGAACGTAAAAAAAACAACAATATTCAGATTTTTTTTTTCCAAAATACGTTCTAAGTGATTCTCCGTCACTATATATACACATATATTACCCTCTGGTAAATAAACATAGACCCTGAAAATAGCCAATGTCTAATGGAAACTAGTCTTCCAACCCCTATCTGCCAGGGTCTATGTTAATTTACCAGAGGGTAATATATGTACCCCTGGTGAACATCAAAATAGCTGGTAAATGGATGTTCATCCTCCTAAAAATGGTATTAATAGGTATTGATCCATACCCATATATATATAATATCTATATATAATATCTATATATAATATCTATATATAATATCTGTTATATTATATATATATATTATATTGAACAAAAACAACAGATCTTTGCAAACTCTCCCCATGACCTTCGGCATCCCGTGCTGCCCGTGTCCAGGTCTCAAGCCATCGGATCCTGGTGGAACAACGAGCTGCCCAGCGCTACTGTCGAGCCACCGCCTTCCTCAGGCGCTGCCATGGTGGTGCTGGACCAATGTGCATATATAATGGGAGTATAAATATGGAATACTGTATATATATATAGTCTATATAGTTTATATATATATAGTTTATATAGTTTATATAGTTTATATAGTTTATATATAGATAAATATAAGTATGGTATACCATTATTGAATGTGAGATTTTGTGTTATATCTAAAATGATGTGTGTATATTATATATATCATTTGTTGTAGCCTAGTATCAATTGGTAGTACATATATCATATCTTCATTTGTTTGTCATTGTTGACCATTCCTCCAATGCCATTTTTGTGTTCCAAGTTCCAATCCATGTATGGTTTGGTACATGAAACCACACCATTGGCTTATCCATTGCATCCAATTCTCTTCCTATACCCGTGTGTTTGTTATGTTTGTTTGGTTTATCACTAACTACTGTCACTGGTCTTATCACCCATTTCATTTGCCCGAAAAACAAAAAAGAACCATACAGTAGATGTGTCGGTCTTGTTGGTGATATCCATCTCTTGTCATCATGAAGAAGGGGATGCCCAACTTCAATTTGAAGGTCATTGGCTTGTTGCGGATGGCCAACATGTTTTTAGCAAGGTCATGATATCTAGTTGAAGAATAGATCTTCAAAACTATGTCAGTTGATCACATAGAATAGATGAATAGCAGGTGTTAATGAAAAAAACAAGGCAAATGAATGATTAAACACAAACATCGTCAACATACCAGATGCTACATGAATATACAATGATCATCAACGGTATACAATAATCATCAATAATCAATATGTCATATTTCACCATATTCTCCAGTGAATCTCAAGACTTGTGCCAGGAAGGTTCCCAGCATTCGCGTCACCTTCTTGGCTCACAACCAGGCGCCCATGGATTCCCGGAGGAACCAATGGATCCCAAGGACTTGACTATCCCGGTTGTGCGGATCTATCCGTTTTCATCTCTTAGATTTCATGGTGTTAATTGGTGTTCGGGTGGAATTTCTATGATTTTACTACTTTTATTCTGGTGGAATATATATGCCAACATCAGTGTTTGGAACTCTGCAGGTAAGAATAAGATCGTTGGAAGAGAGTTTGTGTGACCTTTTGTTGACAGACTAGGCACGAGATTGGGCCTTGTACCTTCTGAGTTGGCCATATCCTACATTGATATGATTGTTCCTCTTTTTTGTTGCTTTCTGTTTTGCTGACAATGGATCCATTGTATCTGGGTTTTCCTGCGTTTTTTCTGAACTGTTCAGTATCCCATTGGCATGACCGCCTCACAAGAACAGGTACCGAAGGTTCATACAGAACCAACAAAAAAACCTGAGCAAGAATCCGAGCAGTCGCGGTTGTTGCTCCGAACTCATGTCCTATGTATCCCATGCTTATCCCCTGTTGATCTGTGTGTGTGGCAATATCCCAAATGGACTGCGAAGTTGCTACTTGTCCCAAGTTTGTTGTTGCTTTCAACAAAACTATTATATATATATATATTAATTTATATATAGATACTATTAGTACAGTATCACACCTATTTCTTCCTTGGAAACCTTTGATGATGACCTTTGGGATGGCATGGACCCCCTGCTGAGTCAGTGTGTCATGGTCCGTTGGGAGGCAGCCGCTTATGTGAACCTCATGCCCGTGAAGACACTCAACCGCAAAAAGATTCAGCAGGCACGGCTGGAAACACTGGGAGGAACCGTGGCTGTTGTGTTGTTGGATTTAGTACGCATCACATTGAATGCTTAGATACATACTCGCATATACTCGCACAAACTTGCACACATCAGAACATGTTGAAGATGGATGAAGATGGCAAATGTGCGCAGCAAGTGTGGCGGATGAAGATGGCAAATGTGCGCAGCAAGTGTGGCAGTTGCTACACGCAGGTACCAACTGCCTTGGGGATGATTTCCCTGTCGCACAGGATTTCACCGTCAAACTGCTGCAGAAGGGCGCTCGTGAGTACCAACAAGGCGGGACTGGCTGGGACCAGGACCCATTAGTGTTCCATGGATTTCCGTGGGTGATTCAGGTGTTCAAACCGTTTCACACATAACTATGGAAAATCACCATTTTTAATGGGTAAATCAACTATAAATGGCCATGTTCAATAGCTATGTTTGTTTACCAGAGGGTATATCTTCATAATTATTCATATACTTTCTAGATTCCTATGCCGTGTTGATTCCAAAATTTGCTAACCCAAACTTCTCCGATGTTTGTTTGACAAGTTCATCAGACCCACGCACCACGATCCGGCTGTGGCTGCGAATTGTCTGAATTCTCCCACACTCTCAGGCTTGATGCTGCATCAGAAACCGTCACCTGGCAGGAAAGTCGATCCAAGATCAGGTTATCTTGATATGTTTGATGCAACAAGTGCTGAAAGATCCAGATGTTTGAAGGTCTTGCAGCCCAAAACCAAAACTGCACCAACATGTTGGTGGCTCGTCTCGCCCTGTTAATAACATGGTGGAAAGGTGCACCCTACAAGATTGGCACGGAAATCCGATTAAAAGGGCCGGTCGATTTTGCCTCTGTTCTGGGATGTTGTGGGATAACGTATAACTAATTGGAGCTTCCATGCTGTATGTAGCTCACATGGAGACATTCTGTAGAGAATCGATCAATGGAGGTCCAACAAAGAGCGTTTATTCCAACAGGATGGTCATGGTGGTGGTTCCAGCTTTCAATTCTAAAAAGCACTGGCAGTGGTTAGTGGTTGCTGTGTCACGCGTGTGAATATGATGTTTGTTCACTGGAGAGAAAACTGATTCTTTGTCCAGGTGAACGATGGTGAACGGACCTTGTGGTGTTTGAGGAAGGCTACTTTTGTTTGGCACATGTTGGTTTTAACACAGTTTCACATGCGACCAAGTCCAGGTACGTGATTGCTATGAAGAAAGACTTTCTGCTGCAAATGAGGTGTTTGGGTTGTGTGGAGTTGTTTTTGTTCATGGTGCGCAACCAAGAAATACATCAGTCACCTCAAAGAACTCCGGCAATAGGAAACATGTAAGGGATGGACATTTATTTCCAGAAATTGTATAATCATGAGGTAAGCGATAGGACCTTCCCATCTATTGATACCCCGTTTTAAGGTTATGTCATACCTGCGCACATACATCATTTTCCTTTAGGCGATGCCAACCAAATTTGGTATACATCATTTTTGTACATACATGCGGTAAGCGATGGGACCTTCCCAAATTTGTTGATGTCCTTTTCGTGAACCTTGAATTCAAGAGATTGCTCAAATAGCTCAGGAATCCTTTCAGAATGTTTCAAAAGGCTTTCGTTTTGAAGGAGTAACCTGCAAATCAAGTCACTCACATCAAGGGCTTCTGCACCTGGCTCCCCCGAAATTGCCTCCATTGTTCATCAAGGGCTACCTTCACGGATCATGGGTGACTGCAACCAAGGACTTGCCCATCAAAACCAAGGTATGGGTGCCCCACATCAACATGCCTCTGGCTTTGGTTTAAGTGGGTGTGTCTGAAAATGGTGTATAAACGGGTGTATATATATATATATAAATATATATAAATATAAATATATATATATATATATATTTATATTCCTAGTTATTCCTTATGTATGTTTTCAATGGTGAAGATGATGATAAACCAAGAACAAATCCGTTGGTTCCCTATTTCAGAGAAACCCAAACTTGTGGCTAAGCCGAACTGTTAGATTTTGAGATATGCATCATTGGCCCTAAATTTCAACACCAGCAGCTGGGGGATATAGAATCGGGGACGAAGGGTATGAGTTGGGGCCCACGCATTTGACAATTTTGATCACTGGACACGCAAGTGTCTTGCTATGTTTAATCCCCAATACCATCATTGGAGGCTCAAGCTCAAATTTTGAGATCAATTGTGGGGATGCTTCATTTTGACGATAGTCAGTGGATGTCAGTAATTAGTTATGTCTTTTTCAATGGGCACTCTATGCCATGACTAAGATTGACAAACTACTGCCAGGGCGGACTACAGCGGTTCTGCCCCTGGTGAAGTGTAAGTTGTTTCTGGGTGAACTGCAACGACCTGACCATCTCAGTATAGATTATCCTTAGTATGGTTGGTTAGAGCATCTGAGAGCAACTTCCCCTTCTTACCATCTGAATCATTCATGATTCTGTCTTCCAGATTCTCATTCTCCCAAGATTTTTCTCATTTTTTATCTCAGATTATCTCAGCCAACCGCCATTTTTGTTGGGGAACTCAGCACCATTTCCCCAGGATCTTTGATCAACTTACTCAGAGGGCACCGATGCATGAAGAGAGCTCAGGTCACGTGGGGACCTGCAACGGTGACCTTCAAAGTTCAAAACATCCATGGTGTTGGTATCAATTGACATATACTAGACTGATATGATATATATATATATATCCTCCTTGCCATTTCCTCTACAGAATGGGGGGGGTTGGGGTGCCTATTTTGAACCATTTTATGGGAATTGGTGGCCTTAAATGGGGTCGGACATACCATTTTGTAGTCATTTGTGGGTTTTACCTGGTTTTATCATTTTTGTTTTGAAGGCATGATCATTTTTGGGCACCAAGACCAACCATTTTGTAACAAACAAAAAGCCATTTTGTAGATGTTTTTAAGGGTATGATTTGGTGGTTTTAAAAAATGTGAATTAGTCATTGACAAAGAAAAATCATCTAGCCATTCTGTAGAGAACCCATCGTTTCAATAAATGTACCATTTTGTAAGTGCATGTTTGTGTTTGCAATGGTTGGCTCATATACACTTTAGGACGGAAATTTCAATTGCCCTGCCGTCCCAAATTAGTCTGTGTATAACCCATGGGGTATGTTTTTTCTAGAAAATGGTTAGGCCTGCTGCCTAGAGTCAACCATTTTGTAGACTGGTGTAGGTCTGAAGATAGACCATATTTTTATGATTGCGTTGAAAAGAGCAGTGGCAAAGAATTGTGATTGAATTTGTTCCTTCTGGATCTTGTCGGATTCTTCAGCCTTATCCAAACTTCGATACCGATTGTTCCCTGGAAGATCTGTGTCAACATAGCATTCTTCTCCTGATCTTCGTTTTTGCTTTGGAACATTTTGGAACCGTTTTTGTGACCGGAACATACTGGAACCGGAAAAAAATCCATCTTCAGAAGGATTGCCAGCACATTGTTGGCAAAAAAATAGAAAAATATTCATGCTGCAAAAGTTGCATGGAAAAAAATGGATCCATCTCCGAAAAGGAGGAGTGAAGACGACTAGAGGGTAAAAACCCTACAAAATGGCACTGGGAAAAAGGCAGTTGACGCTGAGGTCTTGCCAAGATAGAGGCTCTACAAAATGGCTCTGGGATTTTTATATGTTTTATAAAATCATGAATGCACTGGTTTGATCATTTTTTTGACTAAATTGTCAAAATATTTGTGGATCAAAACAGGTGACAGGCACTACCATTTTGTAGAGCCATGGGTTATAGACCGACCATTTTGTAGGATGGAGACCCTGTACCGGAGCCATTTTGTAGAGACAGGGGTTGGTTCACTACAAAATGGGGCACCCCAACCCCCCCCAGGGAATGGCAAGGAGGATATATATATAATATACATATTATTATTATTACTATAATTATTATTGTTGTTATTATTATTATTGGTGTTTATTATTATTATTTTGTATATACGTGTATCTATATACATATGACACATTATCAAGTGATATATCAAGAACATAGAATCAAATATCAAATACAATCAAATATTTCAATTAGAATGGTATGACTGATATATCTTGATATACATCATAAATATTCTATATCATACCCCAAAATACTCGTACAGCCTCATACCGGTACGGATCAAACTTGCGCACCCCAAGACATAGGATTTGGTTGCGATACCCAATTTCAGTCCTTCCTAAACCTTGACCCATGTCATCTATCAGACACAAAACCATCCAACAACCTGTTGAAACTTACCATTTCCAGCCAGGAGTTGAAGATGATTCAGATGAAGAGGAATATTTGGCCACCATGTAGCTAGGTGACGGCTCGTGAAAACGGCTGGTGGTCACCAATGGATAACACATGCCAAGCCACTCTGTGGCATCTGTTCAGGATATGTTGCGAGGTGGAAATTCAGTGAATTAGTTGGGATGGATTATCCTGGTGAACCACCGGGTGGTTTGAGCCATTTCAGAACGTTGTGTTCAGTGTCTTGGGTGACTTTGCCAAAGTTGCAGATGTTTCCCACCGTTGAAAGGTGGCAGGGAAAGAGCTAGCTAGGGACCAGCCTTTGAGCTGATTACTGTACATCTATGTACATCATTGTACATCTTCATAATATGTGAGCAGGGTGGACTATGGTGGACTCTAGATCTTTGGATCTGCCTTCCTTGGGCTCCATAAATGGAGACATCGGAGAGAGTTTCAGCGGCGGTGGTTGGAGCAACTAGTAGCTTGAATACCTTCAGTCCTTGAGTGCCAGGTATCAAACTGTAAGAAAAAAACTCAACTGATCAAATTGATCAAATTGATCAAATTGATCAAATATGGTATTTCCTCAACGTTCAGATATCGAAAGATCCAAAGTCCGCAAAGTCCTAGACCCTGCTGAGCCGGACCAAAGTTGTGGCAGCAGAAAAACACATCAGGTGGCATCCCATAGCAGGGTTGTGTTGCAATCCTTTGATGACTTAGGTGCCCACAATGACCCGGAATGATAGGGAAAAGGGAAGCATTGATTCCCAGAGATCATATCCCAGATATCATTCACCATTCAACGGAAGAGGAACTAGACTACTAGACATGTAGCTTTTTGCGAGGTCACTACTGGATCTGTTTAGGACGTTGAGGATGTAACAAGAAATGGAGATGTCCGCCACACTACTACTGGTGATGCGATTAAACTCCAAGGTGGTGGTGGCGCAGAGCCCCGTGCTCTTTGAGGCTGAAGCTCTGGATCAAATCCCCACGCGGCTAAGATCACGCGGTGTCTTTATGTTAAAAAAAACATTATTTGGGTATGGATCAATACCTATTAATACCATTTTTAGTGGGATGAACATCCATTTACCAGCTATTTTGATGTTCACCAGGGGTACCAGGGTTTTGACACACTGCCATTTTACTATGTCTTCACCAGAATCACCTGATTTGGAAAACATGTCAAAGGACCTGGTGACATCTGGTGACCGTGGTGCAGTTGATTGTCATGAAAAATCGCCTCGAAGGGGAAGCCACTGAACCCACCAGCAAATTCTTCTGGAAGGCTCAACCACCAACCAGTGTACCGGTAAATATCTTATGTTTCATTTCTAAATCTAATCATGACAAGTATAGCTACGAGGCTAAGAGCAAGATCGAAGTGCTAAGTGCGAGTACTTTGTCGGTAAGTTAAGATATGTTAAGATACCGTTCATATTCCCATGTTTGACACGAAGGTTCTGGAAAAGATGCCCCTGACGGAGCTGCCCAAGGACCGCCTTTTTATGGATGTCCCATGAGGGGAGCCAGATTTGTTTGTCAGGGACGTGATATGGGGATGGGTCAAAACCCTGGTACCTAGTGAACCCCAAAATAGCTGGTAAATGGATGTTCATCCCACTAAAAATGTATCTATAGGTATTGATCCATAGCCATATGGTGTTGGATAGATTGGTGGAACAATTGCAGGAAACCATGGTTGTTTTACATTTTACAGACATATTTTTGATATTTTTTGATATTGTTTGGGAGGGGTGCTGTCAATTGTCCCTTAAAGCAACTCTGGAATGATGTTCATATTCATTGCTGCTTAACTTTCCATTTTCACTGGCTTGAACTCAATAATTAGTTTGTCTTTTGGTCAATGATCTTGGGGTCTCCTTTGATATTCTGGTAACCCCAACACAGGCCCAATATACAAGGTGATCATCGCAAACTATATTGGGTGATACAGTCCCATGATACCCATGAAAGGTGTAATGTCATCAATGAAATATGAGTAGAGCGGGTACAACAACTATGCGTACAGAATTGCCTGGAAACATATAGAAATGTTGATTATTTTATGTAATTATTACTGATTATATACTGTAGTTGGTTGTTTTTTTACATCACCAAGAATGATTGATATGGCCCTAATGTTACAACATATGGCGATCCATTTTGGTCAAAATCGTGGTCAACAGTCCATGGTTTGGGCCTCCAAAACCCATCAACACCAGGAGAAGATCTCGGCAGCCTTGATCCGTGTGGATGAACGGATTTCCCAGGAGGCTACGTGTGGTGTAGCCATGGGTAGCTTATTTTCAGACAAACACAGATTCCTATGGATTTCTTGGTTTCCTTTTAACTTTTTGAATGGGGAAATCAAAACATGTCATAATTCATTCTGTTTTTGTGGGTTTATACCTTCTGGCAGTCATTTTTCCTGAAAAGTAGCAAGGTGAGAAAAGCCAGGTTGATCAGGTGACGCAATTGCCGTCGAAACAAACGGGGAAGCTGGTGGGAAGCTGGTGGGAAGAGGTATCCCATCAGACTGAGTTTGGGGGGCCATGGAGGCCACCAAAGCTGGTAGTGGAGTTTTCAGTTCACCCTTTTTGCGAACTTCAGGATCTCTTCAGGTGAACAGTTGGATACTCATTTTTTTGAAAACATCCCAGCTGTTGGATGCTTTGATCATGTTTGATTTTCGAAACGGTACCCCAAGGGCCCCAACGACTCGCCAGTTGAACAGGTATGGCGCAGTGTTTTGCAGTTCATGTACCAAGGTGCGGGCCAATATGATGGTGTGCAAGCGACCAAATATAAACGCATACAGTACAATATGTGTATGTATGTGTATGTAGTATATACGTTGGCATATAGTGTTATATATATATATGTTTGTATTTTAAACCGTGTTAAAACATATTAGCACAGCAATATACACTATGAATAGATGCAGATGTTTATGCTTGAGGTTCTGTTGATTATACATCATTCATTCATGGTCTTGAGAGATTATGTTTATTTGTGATTCCACCCTGGACGTAAGTCTCCCAGTTGGTCAAGTTGACCTTGTTCCTATTGCCTTTCTTGAGAAATCAACTCAACCGACCAAGACAATCCATCAAGATCCCTTTTCCAATATATATATATATAATTAATAATATAATATATATATATAATTATATCTATATACATGTATATATATATATATAGAGATATCCAATATATATCCAATTATCCCCATGTTTATTTTGACAGATCAGTTCAACCAATGAGGACAGAAATTCACATGGCCCAACTGTGGCAGGAACCATCTCTGTGGAGCATTGCTCTTACCTGAAGGACGCCGGGAAGCGTTGACCTCAGCCCATGGTGGCGAAGATGTGCTGGAATGAAGCCGAGCGATCTGCTGGCATATATATATATGTTTAATGGATATTTAAGAGATTTGTGATAAATCTAAGCTTATACATTTTCAAGATGTTTGAAGATTATATATATATATATACAATGTTGTATAGCTGCCAACGCATGATTTTAGTTGAAGTGAATTTCTTACACGACCAAGCGTCAGTACCATTGACCATTTGAGCAGGAACTGGAAAGGCTGAGGGAAATCCACTCAAGGTCAGGATAACCTTTTCCCAGGTTTCAGGATGTTTCAGGATGTTTCAGCCATTTCATGATTTTTCTTCCAGGATTTTATTAATATCTTATCAGGGGTTGCGAAACCGCCAGCTTCCGCAAGCTTCCGCGGCGTTGTGTTGAATCCGATGGAATCCAACGTCTACAGAAGATTGGCTTCACATATCATACTATTAGAATCCATTGGAAAATGGTGACTTAACTATCAAAAAAGGTATTTACCTATCAAAAATGGTGATTTAACCACTGGAAAATGGTCATTTACCCTCTGGTAAACTAACATAACTATGGAAAATCACCATGCTATTAATGGGAAAATCCACTATTTCGATTGGGCCATTTTCAATAGCTATGTAACAAATTACCAGAGGGTAGATGATTTTGACCCCACCATGGGCTGTTCCCCTTCAAATTACCATGGTTCATGATGGTTCATGGCGATACTATGATGAACCCATGGAATGGAGGCGTTCCAGCTCCTGAGGTGTGTGGAACTTCTGCGTGCCTGCTTGCTGTACAAGTTCCTTGGAGAGGACTTGGCCAAGTTCAACATGTTCACTACAGATGGATGTACACCACATATCGACTTTAAATGCGTTTCACTACAGATGGTGTACACTACAGATGGTAAAGCGCCCGGGAACCCCAAGGATCAGCGTATTTTGGACCTCTCCAGGCTGACTTGACCTAAAACCGGCCGTTTTATTTCGCCGTCCCTTTGAGGCTGCCAGAACCGCTTCTGCGGTTGGCACTGCAGGGGCGCCCTGTTTTCAGGGCGCACTGGGCGAAAGACAGAGTTTTGGAGCCACAAACGTTACAAATTGGTAGGAAAATTGGTAGACATTTGTAGAGCTGTTTGTGGACCCGTCCAATTCAGAGGTTTGGAAGGTAGAAATGGAAGATTGTTTGAATTCGAATTTTGCAACATACGATGATAGAGGCTAGCCGAAAACCAGTATCGCCTTCCTTTGCTGGATGGTTTCGACCTTGTTTTTTGATGATCCAATAGTGTAGCAGGACCTGGGATTATTTAACCGTTTTACCTTTCGCTTCCTGTCGGTTTGTATATTTCAGGGTATCTCACCATGCAGAGTGCACAGAGACCTTTGCTCTCTACATTTCTCTAAGTAACCCCCTTCAATTGGGTTGGAGACATCAACCGTCTCAATGTGTAGATGTCAATCCACCTCCAATCCCACCGGTGGTTTGGCAGAAGTCGGCTGACACCTCGTGCTGGGAGTCTCCTGAGGAGTCATCTCTTCCGACTTCTTCCAAGCAGCTCTCCCACTCATGCACTACAGGCCATACCCGCGCGGAAAAGGATCTTGTTATTTTATTGGGAGCCCTTCAAAAAATTGAAGTACCTCCATGCCATCTATGATCATCTATGTAAATGATGGCAAGGGCAATTGCCTATCCCAAGATGGCATTATGCTGGGATGGTGAATTATGAGATATGACGTGTTTGCCGAATATTGCGTTTTTTTTTAAAGACATTTAAATACCTTCCAAGTGAAGTGGTAAATTTTGAATGTTTCAACTCCTGTGGTCTTGACAAGAAGAATGAGGGAAAGTGCATGTGTTTCAAACGACGACTGGGGACGGACATGCGAAGAGATTTTTTCTATGGAGCAATTTGTAGCATACCCTCTGGTAAACTAACATAGCTATTGAAAATGGTCATTTATAGTGGATTTACCCATTAAAAATTGTGATTTTCCATAGCTATTTTGACATAACCAGAGGGTAAACCCTGCATCTCTTGAGTCCCTCCGTGTAGAAACCCAATGTTCCAATAGGATCCACGAGGTCAATTGATCTGCACTCAGTACAGGTCTTTGCGCTTTGTGCTTCAGATGAGCACATCAAGAACAAGGACCGCTGCACCAGTTGGGTTCAAATGGCCACCAAAAGATTCCAACTCGAGAATCCAAGGTAATATGGTAAGCCTAACAATCAGCAATCTTAACATTTTAATCAGAAGCTGGTGGTATATTAATAGATTATATAATTATATATCGTCTCCAACTATCAAGTGGACTTATTCCCACTAGATGTCGCGATTTACCAATTGGTAGAATCATCTCACCTTAAATCCTGTCCCGGCTGTGGGAGTTGACTATGTTTTTATCAATTAAACCATTTTTTTGTTAATCATAATGTTCATAACATATTTTTTACATTTTGGTTTTACATGGATTTACATGGATTTACTACATAAGTAAGAATGACAATAGATAATAAACAATATGTTGGTAAATAATCAATAACAAGAACCACTATTAATAATCAGTAAATATCAATAATAATTAAGAATCAAAAATAGTCATCAAACATGCTAATTCTGTTAGATTTACCACATCCCAAACTCCAGAAGTCACCGATCGTCACGGATCAGGAGCTCAGCTCTGTGCGCGATGGGGCAGCCTGGGTCCTGCTGCACCAAGCGTCACTTGGCACAGATCCATGGGATCAAAACTCCCATTGAACAATCCATTCGTGGCGTGTTTTCATGGTAGTTTTTAATAGGATTTAATATGCTTAGTGGTTTTTTTCTGACCCAAAGAGATCTGGCAATCGGGAAAAGACCATTGACCACGAAGCTTCCCAGTTTTTTTTTTTCCTGTCATGTTTTTGGGAAATGGATGGAAATGGTGGATGACTTTGACATGGAGCTTCTAGTCCTTGCCATACCCTCATACCCTCCACAGGGCCAGGGCGTGTCAGGCACATCATGTTCGTTGACATTGAAGCGCCGGATCTGTGCGAAATCCTGAGCAAAGTGGTGCGCCGTGTTTTGATGGGTAGAGCTCGGGGAGGAGGTTTGATAAGTGCCAGTTACCCATAGGATCCATGTATTGTATATATGCTAACATTTGGGGTATATTGATGGTAAATGTTACCATATATAGCATACATGGATCCTATGGGTTATGTATGTCTCACATTTATTCAAATTTTGGTTCCCAGAATCTGGTGTTTTTGGGCCGCTAGTCACTAATTACTTTCGGTCTGTGCCAATTTGAGGACATGTGTTTGATATTGCTTGTATATTATTCTTGTGGCTGAGCCTATACCACTGGCGGAAGAGGCCCTAGTTTTAATTACCAATATCATTAAGGATTTATACAAACTGTGTGCGTATACCGTATACGTGTAAAACTACTACTGGTAAAATACATGACTTCAAATGTTTAAAGGCTTGGTGATTTTGTTTTTGAGCGGTCGAAGGTATGAAGATAGATTGCGGTACATCTTGCTGAATCGCTGCAAGGTACGTTGCTTGGAGAGCACCGTCTTTGAAAACCCCGACCAGTTCCAATCTCAGTTGTGAAACAGATGGGGCACCTGCTGGGTTGAGTTCCCAAGCGGCTTCAGCTGCCATTGACGCGTGGAGCGCTGGCGGGATGATATGTGGCTATGGGTTGACGGTTAAACTTTAAGACCTATGGGCTTAATATTTGGGATGAACATCCATACAAATTACATCATTTATCAACTACTTTGGGGTTCACGGTGGTGCCAACGTTTTGACCCATAGCGATAATACGTTGTTTTTTTTCCTCAGATTGGTGGTTTGACCATGTTTGAATCATCTTCATCTCGTTTGAATGCCAAAACTGTGGACCTGTGATGAAATCTGATCTGCCGTGACCATTTTTGTCCATTTTTTGTTTGGGTCTATATAATGTGGCTCCCAAATGCTCCCAAACTTTGACACATCGCCCAGACATCAGCTGAGGCCAGCTGTGATGGAGGCACACAGCAGTTATAAGATGTTGGAAAACAAAGACGCCTTGCTGTAGCAGTGATAATATGATAATATGATATGTGGAATTGTAGTGTTTTTCCATATCATATTCAATGATAAACATAAATGGTTGAACATATGATAATATTGTTTTTCAATGTTCAACCATTTATTTTTACACCTTAGCTGATGAATGTGTTTTGTTGTGTTGAGTCAAAGTGGCTATTCCTTTTTCGAATAAGCCCTATGCTACGACCTGAAGTAACCGCGGCTTGGTGCGCGATAGAGTTGCTCAGGGAAGAGGGTCCAGAAACAAAATATGAGCAGATTCTTTGGGTATAATGGGGTAGAACATGGTGAGCAGTCCGCCACCCTCAAGATGGGTTTTGCACACAAAGTTGTCAGTGGTGAGCATCAGACAAAACAAACACGGGCCCCAGTCAAAGGTCTGTACTATGCTACGTTACATGATATGCAAAATCATACGCAGATGTTTGAGAGTCTCCTGTCACGATCAGAGGCTTGTTCTTCAAGCATCACTGTGAATGGCACGGCTGAAACAGGATCTGCTCAGCTACAGCTTTCATGGTGTTCCACAGGACTGGGAAGATGGGGTTCTTCTCACCGCTCAAAGTTGAGTTATGCAACCTGAGATATCAGTTAAGGTAATGCATCTGACATCATCTGACCAAATGATCCAAATGGAGGATCATATTAGCAGAGAGATTGCCATCACTACGGGGATGGAAGCTACCAGACCAAACATTCAGGGAACATTGACCAACGTGATGGATTGTTTCTTCGCACACCAATGGAAGAACCCCAACAATCAAAATAGACAATGGCTGAGGGATATTGGAATATATTGGAATGCCAGGTTTACCATTGTTCTATGATGTTCTATGGTTATTTTGCTTTACCCGGGCCATATACAGCAATCCAGGGTTGATGGTCGATGGCCAGGATATTCTTTCGCAGACCTTGTGGCTCTCTCAGGGGTAACCTGGGATGACCAAGGACCAGCAGTTTGGTTTCGATCCAACAAGAACTCAATCATGGTCAAAGCTGTATAACCCCGTAGGGTCCTAAAATTTAAGCATACGAGCACGTTAGGGATATTTTATTACATTTTGTTTAATAGTAGTTTAATCCTTGAATTATCACGTTGGTCTTCGCTCAGCTTATGCCCTGGTTTTGCAGTCAGGTCGACGACGAGACGCGTTTCAGCGCACTTCCAAACAAAGGCGCGGATGTCTGTTGAAATTTGGAAGCACCTGCACGTAATGTTTTTGGGGCAAGATGATTTCCAGTACCCCATTTTTTGGCTCGAACTGGAATATCAAGAATTGCAAGATCTGCAATCCACACACGGGTTGTATCCAACCCTTGCATACATGTAACATGTGGATGATGGAATTTGTAGATTGTAACCTACAGTGATTGTTGCTTCCTTGTCCGAACAGCATCCGTTCTCAATATACTGCAGAATTTGATAGTCTTTGTGTGGTTGCCATTTCACCGCATAATGTAGCTGCTTCAGGGGGTTCCTTTGAGACAGTTTCCTGAAATTAGTGGTCGCATGCTCTGGGCACAGGAAGACATGCTCTCACAAAGCATGGTGGGAACCCCAGTTGACAAGGGATCGGCCAAACTGGGTTAAGCTGCTTTGGACTAAGACCCATTTTGTAGTAGTGCATCAAGTTTCATTCAAACAAGTTGGCTGGGTTTCTCTTATGTTATTGTTTTGAGCCGCATAAATATGGTGGATATACAATGATATATATATATATGTATATATATACACACTGTATATATAATGTATGGTCTATATGATATTGATTCTGCAGATAGCAAGTCGTTACAAAAACTTTGGTTATTTTATGCTATTTTTGTGTGTGTGGGGAAACAATCATCGGGCTCATTTATTTTGAACCATCCCCACAAGAAGGGGACCAAATTTCGCGGTGATGCCCAGGCATCTGTATCATCTATGCAAAGCTGGCCGAACCAGAGGCATCCCGGGCAGCAGTTGGATTTCAAGGTAGCCACCACCATCCCCAGGAGGGACATCCAATGAAGCAATGCAAGGTCAAGGTGTTTTCTAGCAGGCAGCAACCATGTTGGTTAGGACATGTTAGGACCCCCTTTGCTAATCTAAGACCGCAACGGAAAATACATGAAACTACTATATTTCAAGAATGGGTATAGATGCACCTACTTTACGATTTGGTTGATGGTTAAGTTGAATGACTCAATTCCTTAATCGAAATGATTTTATAACATCTCCCAGAAACCCTGGTATATAGTATTGAAAGGTAATAAAGTTTATTATTTTGGGGACCCATGGAAGAAGGGGATGATACTACATTGCATTATATATTTCTGTAGATACATGGTTATATTTTATGTTTGTTTTACAATGTGACATATGGTTGTACGTACATAACTACTACGTAGGTATAAGAAAACAGTAAGGAGCAATTTCTAGGGACAGGATGTTTAGCTCATTTCTCTTCTGAGTTTATCCTTGCGCCGTCGGTCGACCTATGCCATCCTCAGCCGCCAGGGGAGCCAGCCGTCGGGTCCACAGGGGAACATGTAATCAGATGTACAGCGGAACCATTAGATAAGAACCAGTGACTAGAATTCCAGGGCGCCCTAGGGTTCTTATTTCAATTAGCTGACAGAAAGGGTTGAATCCAGCAATCCAGCCCCTGAAGTTCTTATTGCAGTAGGTTCTTAAACAGTGGTTTCACTGTACACATTGATGATTGAATGACCATAGCCGATATATAGAATGAAGCTTGACATGGCACTGATGAGTGTGTGTTCCAATGTCGGCTGGAACAAAGTAACATCTAGAGATAATGTCATATGTTACATGATGGAACCCATGGAGAGAACAATCAGCATTAACAAGCCAACAAGGGGTGTCATACATACGCCTCCATATACATAAATGATCACATATGTAATGTATTTTTATATGTGTATACGAATCTGTGTGGTGACAGTGTGGCCAAAAGCAGAGCATCCCTGGATATTATGTACTTTTGACAATCAACCATGTCAACGGTTTTGACCACTGTTGTTACTGGAGAAGGTGACTGGACAACCCAATGTCAATGGGAAGTACAGCACCACAACGGGGGGAACCATGTCAATTTTCCACAACATCAATGGAGTTTGGTCAGTTTTGTCAGTAACTCAATGCGAGGTCAAGGTTTTCGGTCGGTGACTGTGCAACTGGAAACGGGCCCCACGATCCCAACCAAAGCTTAGCTACCTTCAGTTCTGGGTAGTTCGATTGATAGTTAGACTGGTTGGTGGTTTGGAACATGAATTTTATTTTTCCAGATATTGGGAATCATCATCCCAACTGACTTTCATATTTTTCAGAGGGGTTGAAACCACCAACCAGTAGATCATGTTAGATCACTTCATCCAGGATATTCAGGTGGCTGCAGGGACCAGCGTTGGCGCCTTACCACAACCCAGGTGTGGTGATGTACTAAATCTTTGGCGTGACGCACGGTTCGTACTTGACGGAGGCACGCGCGCTGTAACGTCCTTCCTTTCATTACCTTTCTATGCATTGTGACATCTGTCTGAGCAACGTCCGTAGAATATTGATATAGCATATATCAATCTATTTCAACTTATTTTCTTGTTATGTATATGATTATATCATATTATACACATATATAAATATACATGATTATATACATGTAGGGGATTTGGAACTGCTGGGGCTAGCTATCAGTGTACTTTCTCTACCCAGAAGCAGAATTTGTTGGGATACTTTCTTGGGTCCTAATGCAAAAAACCATTGTGTGATGGAAACACCATTTGGGTAGCACCAGTTACTAAGCAGCGGGGGCGGATGGGGTGTGGGATGTGTTTGGTTCTTACTGGACGTACCAGGAGCAGACAGTGAGGTCAATTTCGAATTGTATAGAAACCAGTTGACATGGTTTGAAGGTCTTCATCAAATGCTAGATGCACAACCGAATATCAATGGATGATATGGATGACAAGTTGAACGTTCCTTTGTCTTCGATCCGCCGTTTCGTCCTCAGTCCTCACCTGGCTTGGCCGAATTCACTCAAAGTTAGGGTCTAGATGGGAAAACAAGTGATTTACCTTGGCTTTCCCGGGAAAAATCTGATCTGGCTTGACTTCAAATGAAAAGAAGAGTAAGAATCGGTCGTGTCTAGCATCCAGATGAAAAATGGCTACCGAGAAGCTTCCTACACCTCTCAAGCAGAGAGAGATGCGTAGAGTACCATTTTTAATTCGAATTAGAGCGCGTCGAGATCCACCCCAAAGCACGATGATAGAAGCCTCTGATGGTTCAGAGACAAGGCATTTGTATGCATTTGTCACTATCTGTTAATTTCGGCTTCATAAACCCTGCAGCTGTTTGGAGTCTATTCAGCACTCTTTGAACTTTGGGGGAACCCCATCGGGTTATTCTATAATTATAATAATTATAATAGTTGTAAAACCCTTCAATTACAAATTCATGATAGGATAACTTGATCTGAATTCTTGGTCAGAAAATCATGATTTTTTGTGCAGGGTTTAAGACTGCTACGCTGCTACAGATGATCAACGTGACCAAAACCACGGTGCCTCCGATGGACTGTTTTGGGTGCATCTTGACACAGCAACGCAAGAGCTCTGGACACAGCTGCGACCATGCGACGTGCGTCGGGACACAGCACACTGAACAAGAGATGTGTTCCGAACGGAAAAGACCGGCAGGTTGCCACAGTCATCGATTCAAGCCTTTAAGCAATGCGAAACTGTGATAAACGGTTGTGTGAAACAGCACCTAAAAAATATTAAAAAATATCCTCACATAGTTTGGCTCAGCTGTGTGTTCCAGAGCACCCGGAGTGCAACTTTATTGATTTATTACCCTTTGATGAATCATCACTGCTGGAAAATCCATCAGTTGTGGTGGTATATAACTGGTCGAGAGGCCTTTGAGGATTTGCAGCAACTGACTGGACCCATACCAAGGTTTGCAGGTTTCTTGCCACCCTCCAGGTTGCACATTGTGCATGGATGATCATGGATGATTGATGGTTGTACAGTAGATAAGAGTGACAGATCCGTTATTTTCGGGGTGAAAAATTAAGCAACTGGTGGATTTCCCGCAATGTTGGTTTGTCAAAAGGTAGTGGCATTGCAACGCACTGTCGTTGCCACACAAAGCCGAGTTCCGGAACAAAAATCGCTTCAGGATGCTTCAGGTTTGCATGCTGAGAATTGAGAGGCAAAACACCGAGAACGGTTTTTTGACTGTGCAGTGCAACACCGAGAACGAGTACCCTCTGGTAAACTAACATAGCTATGGAAAATCACTGGTTTTAATGGGAAAATCCACTATAAATGGTCATTTTCAATAGCTATGTTAGTTTACCAGAGGGTATATGGCATTGTGGCATTGGGGGGGAAACTCATCAACGCTTTCTGCAGTGACGATGTTTTCGCCGTGGTTAGTGGTTCACTATGGTTCACTTGTTCTGCATTCCGCAGCTCGAGCCAGTGGCTGATTCTGAGCCCAGAGATATATGGCATGATGGTACCACATTGCGGATTTGCCCTCTTATTCTGTGAGATTGTTCGACAAATTGATAAATTAGAAGTGAAGCAACAATTCTTCTACGGCAGTTTCATGATAAATACATATATATATATAAATACGTAGATGGCGATGAGATTTTGGGATATGTTGGGCAATTTTTCGAATTTTCCCATTGAAATACTATTGAAATAATATTGAAATACTATTGAAATTGGACATTTCCAAGGCATCCACGTAAGAATCGAAGCTGGCGCAACCTGGCCATGCTAAAAAATGGCGGGCCGGGCCTGCGTGCAATGTGGCGACCTCGGTGCATCTGGAGGGCTGACCATTTGACCATTTTGAAGTGAACCTGATTTATTTGTCTACATATGGCTATGGATCAATACCTATTAATACCTATTATAGGATCTATGTATGGTATATATGCTAACATTGGGGGTATATTCATGGTAAATGTTACCATATATAGCATACATGGATCCTATGGGTTATGGCATCTTCACATCAAAAGATCGAGGGATAGAACTTTTTTTCGACGTGAAGACAATGGACGGAGCAGTGACGGAGCTTGCAGAGTGGGAAAGCAATGAGTCAGAGACCACGAAGAATGCGTTGATTGAATTTGTCCGAAAATCCTCCGACTGTTGGCGGGGGGGTGATTGATTGATTGATGCGCATCATACCCAACCAGAATACCAATTTCCTTGCTACATGGGTATGGATCAATACCTATTAATACCATTTTTAGGGGGATGAACATCCATTTACCAGCTATTTTGATGTGAACTACAGGGGTACAAGGTTTTGACCCACTGCCATATGTCAACATTATGATTCTAACATGATGTATATAATATGTATATGTTCATATGTATACATATATATATTATTATGTATGGACATATGATATACTGTATGTATATGATATATTCAATGTGATATGTGTCACAGTGTCTATATGCATTTCATCCCCACAGTCCGGTCGCAGGCACACTGCTTTGCGAGGACGCGGCAGCGAAGTGTTGCAGCCTTTGTGGTGGAGCATTGGCGACGGCCTTCAGGTGCCTGGTATTGTTCTGTTTTATTACATAAACCACATGATACCACATGTTTGGTGGGAAAAGCGGGAAAGACCAGATAACAGATATAAATTATAAGAACTATTTGTGAGTTTCCCATGTATCTGGTGAAATTGGAGAATCCCACATGTTTAGTGGGAGAAATTATAACAATGATGTTTAAAAGTTTAGTAGGAACTGATATGGATATGGCTGATCATTGGAGGACGGACAAATATTTTTTTGGGGATTCACCATGGATTTTCGCCAGCCAAGTTATTTCATGATTTACAAGTCATTTGGGTGTCAATATGGAGGATTTAACCACAAAAATGCGACTTTTATGGTTTAGGACCAACTAATGATGGGTATAATCTGCGATTCAAGCAGACAAAAAAATGTGGATTTGACACAGGGATTTCACCAATGAATGATAGGTATTGATACATTTTCATCGGGAAATAAGAGAACAGACATCTATATGACTCAGGTATATCTATTTTGGATGTCTTTCTTACATGATGAAAAGGGGAATTGCCACGTTTGACTAGTGAAGGGTAGAACGCAAGCAAATCCTGGGCGCTTTGCTTGTTGAAGATGGCAGGTTGGGTCCTTTTGTGGTCTGGATTTGGAGATTAGTTGCGGAGTTACATGAAGTTGGTTGAATGTTGCATCCACATGTGTGGAAAATGAGCAGTTGACTACAATTGATTACATATGTATGACTATATGTATCACATTACAATATGTTACACACACAGGTACACATATATATATATAACTATATAAACAGTAGATCTACAAAACATGTAGAGGTGGATATATACACACGAATCACATCGAACAAAGCGTGGGAAATTCCTCATTGCCAGCAGCTTGTCTCAGACACTCAGCGCGTGGGAGGTCCTTGAAGGGCAGCGCATGTATCGATTTGGATGATGATTCTCCAGGCCACTGGGTTCAGGCTGAGTTACTCCAGGGGGAAGTATCAGTTGGATTTTTGGAGGTGTTTGAAACGTTGCGCTGGGGGGTTGGGAAGGTTGGAAGCAGAAAGCATGAAAACACAAGATTGGGAAAACCCATGCTGACTGGTTCAGAAAACGAAATGAGTCGTTTCGCATGCTTTAAACAGCCAAGGCGCAGTATTTTCGAAGGTTTACAATGTTTCCATAACTAGAGTTCGGAATGTTTCATAGGCATCAAACGACTTCACCAGAATGATCCATCCTGCCTCGCAGGTGACTGCGATGGCGGGCCGCCCCCGCCGGCACCAGCGAAGGGTGGGGAGCCAGAAAACAACCGGGCGTGTCCCAGATGTACATTGATTAGCACTAGTGTGGAACCCCAGATGGGCAGGATGATTGGAGGACGACCAGCTGCATGTTTGAGGAGTGAGCTTCATTTCTCCTTTCCGTGGTCTAGGGAAGGGCCAGCGGAATGTGTATGGGACAGTTGGCAGAACTCGAAAATGATACTTTTGTCTAATGGAGTTACCCTCTGGTAATTTAACATAGCTATTGAACATGGCCATTTATAGTGAGTTTTCCCATTAAAAATGGTGATTTTCCATAGTTATGTTAAATTACCAGAGGGTACTACTGGGCTTCCATGGCGGCAAATGGTTCCTCGCCCTGGAGAGCAAGTCGTCCATTCTGGGGACTATCATGGACTATCCCATTTAAAAAGTCGGGTATGGCCGTGATGGTCACTAATCCTTGTTGTTTGATGGTTGAATTCACAACATCTTCTGGATGACCCCAGACTTGCAAAAACTCCCTTGAAACTTTTCACACCTCCATTTCTCGATTCCCACTTTCTGGGGGATTCCCAAGTCACCATATGGGTTGAAAAATGGGTTTCAATACTCACATGGACATTCACATACCCATAGGATCCATGTATGGTATATATGCTAACATTTGGGGTATATTGATGGTAAATGTTACCATATATGGCATACATGGATCCTATGGGATACATTATCATACATTCATGACTTGGATGATTTGGGGGGTACCACCCCGGGATAGCTCAATGTTTGTGTGTTACATCCCTACTGAACTCGTCCAGGCGATGACTTTGAAAACTGCGAAGCCTGCGGTGCGGAGCTGCAGCCGCCAAGGCGATCCCTGTTGTCAAACAAGTTCATTTCGAGTTTTCAGAAACAAATCCACTGAGGTAGATCATCATATTCATCATATTTCCACTAAACACTTCTGAACACATCTAAACACTGGCCATTTTTCGGGATATCCCCCTGATCATGGGGAATCCCAGGAGAATCCCAGTGTTTTTGGTGGGCATTGATTGATATGTTGGATTTCACCATGGGTCACTTGGGGTATAAGGACCACGTGGGCTGTGGGGACAAATTGACATATCTGACTTGCTACTGAGCATGGTTAGAAAATGTTAAAAACATACAGATTGTGGACAAGTTAAGAAGTATTTTGAGATACAAGTGAAACATATAAAAATCCAATACCACTACATGGTTTGTTTTCAACCATGCTAATACATTAATCCAACCAATAATTAACACAATACTACAGCATATTTTAACCCCTAGTAGTTTAACATAACTATGGAAAATCACCATTTTTCACAGTAAATCATCTATAAATCGACCATTTCCATCCACTTCCCCACAGCTGTGTCAACCCTTTGCCTGGCTTCCGTGTCGCTGCAGGAAGCGGCCAAAGACAGTTGCCACCGGACAGGCGAAGTGGGGCTCCCAAAATGGCCCAACTATTCGGATTATATCGTGAGTTCATGTGAATCTGATCCATCCTTATCATCCGATAATCCAAATTAATATCAATGATATGACATGAGTTTTTCCATGTTTTTCGTACTGGCTTTTGTGTTTTGTTGCGTAGAACCGACATGTTTTGGGATGTTTTGTGGCTGGGGAACACACAACTTGCTGAATAACCGCAGCTTCCCATCCTAGTGGCTGGTTTTCCTCGCCAAGATTTCACAGTCCATCGCAATCCCAAGGGACCAAAAAGCAACAAACGACTGCTTTCGCCCAGAAATATGATGAATATGCAGCCGTTTTCCAAGAGGCAGCGAGTCCCCAGAATTACTTAAAAAAAGATTTTATATTTTATATATGTTTGCCAAATATTAGTATTATATATATTAGTATATTAGTATTATTCTCACAAGAACAGTGCTAAAATACCCATCAATTCACATATGGACAACTATGGGCAACTCAAAAATGTGGAGCAACGCTCCCAACGAAGCTCCAGGGCTCCGAACGCTCCCAACGCTCCGCCGGCCTCGCGGGCTTCTTCGGCAAAGCTCCGAAGGGCCCAAGCCGCGTGCCGAGTGCGGCGCTGCCCAGTGGGAAGCTCAACGGGTGTGTTGTTGGGCGTTGGTCAAACATACATATAATATATATATATTATATATATATATATCAACCCATATCAAGAGCAGAAGCTGGGATATGGGGTTTGGATGGTTTTGGTTACCTTTTTAAGAACATTGTGGATAGAACTGTTGGGCAATGACAAACGGAAAGGCTGGAGAGCAACAAAAACAATGATACTGTAGTACAAAATGGTTTCTTACCATGAGGGACCCTACTATGTAATCCATCAGGGAAACAACAAAGACTGTTTTTGGAGTAATTCTATATAACAGATTGCAAGCTATTTGAGCCACTTTGACCCCTGCAATGCGTATAGGTATCGCAAAGTGGGCACCTGACTTCTCCAGTAGTTTTTTTGGCCTATGACTTGATGATCATGCAACACTCCCAAAATTGATTGATGGAAAAGGTGCTTAATGTAGAATGATTTTATACTGATGGTTAACAAAAAATAAAACATGTTAATTACAAAAACAACCATGTTGTTTTTCAGTGAAATGTTGTTTCCACCAATCCATTGAATCAGTGAAAGCAGGTGAAGAGCCACCGCTGCCGGCCCCAGCAGAACCACCGCCAGATGTCGCTAACCAGGTGGGATGAAGATGTGCGTTTGTGCACCAAAGGGGATTTTGAGGTGTGAGGTTCTTTTCTCTTGTCATTGTCACTATATTGCACTTTGGATATCATATGTATATATATACACATATTTTTTTTTACAAATGTATTGTATTTTATTATATTGTAGTATTCTACTGTATTATAATATATATATATATAATGTATACAACCCAACATCCACGTGGATTTCCAGTACACATTGTGTCAACATGTCACGGTCATAGCTCCAGGCGACGTCCCTGGCGCAGCCTGGTGCCACCTGGAGTGCCACGGCCACCGAAGAGTTGGGAAAGCCCTGCGAGAGCTTCAGCCATCAACGGGTCACCGCAGGAGCTCTGGTGAGCCACAAGCGCTTGAGGGTGGTGGAATAATGACATATACCCTCTGGTTATGTCAAAATAGCTATTGAAAATGACCCATCTATAGTGAGTTTTTCCATTAAAAATGGTGATTTTCCATAGCTATGTTAGTTTACCAGAGGGTAACAAACAGCATGATGATATGATGTCATATTATGTCAGATTGTATTTGGGTATTTGGAAGATTATTTGCAAGTGGTGTTCAGACAATTGTTGTTGTGGCTATTTTGAATGTGTAAATGTGCAAGTCAAAATCAATTGTTCAGAAGAAACGACGTGCCATACAAATTTACAAATTTGCTTTTGGTTTGGATACTTTCGTACAATCGGACACAAGCATTGAGGATGTAAGTGCATCAACCACACGAACGTACACACATGCACACACAGGGACAGGTTTGCATTTGGGTGTGCTGGAGGTATAAGATGTTGTTCAAAGAACAATGTTTCTGGTTCAAGGTCACATAACCGTCATAACCCCTGAAATTGTCATTTGCCAACCTCTGTGGTGGTCACTTTCCACTACAAGGTAGATACTTTTCCTGCCGTTTGCAGATGCAGCGCCCTTTTTGCAGGACTTCCTGCTGTGAAGGGCGTGCCTTACCGAGTTCTTGCCGTGGCTTTGGATGTTGGATGGCCCAGTTGTATCGGGGGTGAACCCAGTAAACAATGGGTAGGCAATGAGTTTTTCCCAAGATTAGGTACAGAATGGTACAGATATAATTTTTACTTCTTCCGTCCAACCCGGACGTTGCTCCACACTAAACATCATCATCATCATCACCACCACCACCACCACCACCACCACCACCAGTGTCAACTAATGTGGAATGGGGTAATACCATCAAGTTATTTATAGGTATTATATGGTATTATATTCATGAGGGGTCATAAATCCGCCAGCCCCTATGACAAATATGTTGAATGGTGTAATTCGGTGTAATCACATCAACTTATCTCCATAAGGGATCAACAAATCCTCCACCCACTGTGGCAAATATGCTGAATCTGGTAATAGCATCAACATAACTTCATAAGGGATCAACATTCCACCACGCCTATTGACAAGTATGCTGAATCTGATAATAGCATCAACTTATCTTCAGAAGGGGATGATGATGATGATAATGCTGCTGCTGATGATGATGGTGATGATGATGATGATGGTGATGACGATGATGATCACAGTGAGGATGATGATGATGATGATGATGATGATGATGATGATGATGATGGTGATCATGATGATGATGATCATGATGATGATGATGATGATCATGAATATGGATCATGAATCTTGGATCTTGGATCATGGATCACATATAAATCTACATATTGAAAGTCCACCGATATGGCATTTCAGAAATACGCAACCCTTGCGCAATTCCGGCGCGGATCAACGTCAGGGTTGCACCGATGTTCAATATGTTTTGCATATGTTCGCATCAAATTTGCTGTTGAATGGGGCATCCCCAATATTGAGACACAACTAGATTTAGATTTGACCCCAAGATTCTTGATTGCATCCTCGATTCCAGGTTTGGGTGCATTTTTACCGCCATTGCCAGTTGTCTGAAAAACAGGATCCCCAGTGACGGCTTCTTGATGGTTTCCACTACTTTGTGGTGTCAAGCGTCCCTGTTTGGGTCAACCTCCAACTATCTCTAGTGACTGGAAGGTACAGCACCTTTTCTGGCTAAATTTCTAGGTGAAGACCCACTTCCCCAAGTTTTTTTCCGATGGGTTGATGCCACCCTTGAGAGATGGCTATACTTCAGGCCTTGGAAGCCACAAAGAGCCGTTTGAGCAAGGCTGGAAGCTGCAGTTTGTTATTTGAAGTGGTGCTGGTGAAGGGGTGATTCTTGGATAGAATTGGGTTGGTTGATAGTGCTTGATATCAAGGTTGATCAGTGTTAATCAGTGAATCCTATCAAAACTTGGGCCGGTAGTGACCGTTAGTGGTGTAGATCCACAAATCCACCATCGGTGGGAGTTCAGGTCGAGCATCGGCTGTCATTTTGATGCACTGTCATGATGGTTTCACTCTGAATTTATATGAGGTGTTGTATGAAATAATCAAAACATATCAAAACATATTGAAACATATTGAAATATATTGAACTATATTGAAATGACACTTCATCAACACCACATCAACGATCAGCAAGATCCTTCAGATTTATTGGATCCATGTACCAAGCAAACAGCAAACAGCTGCAGGACACCATATTGACGAATGCCTTCCGCGCTTTGCTCGCCATGTCAGCCTCTGTGGAGGAGGCCGAAATCCATGGCGATGTTCCAAGAAAGAAAGGCTTTGCCCAGCTCAAAACCAAGCATTTTCGGGTGGATGATGGGATTTCCATGGATTTCCTATATATATATAATATTATGCATATATCATATATACTATATACGTATTGTAATATAATATATATATAATTATATATATATAAAATACACGTATGTATGATTCTTAGATATACAAATGTTTGGATATATATATATACATATATATATATATATATGTATTGATATTCTACATTTATTTGTTCAGTGCTGTGGGCCCAGTGTCTTACAGAAATAAAACACATTGGGACAAGGGATCGCCAGGTGGCGGCTTCCTGCTACCTCTTTGCACCCGCCAAAGATGCACAATCCGGTGGCCACAGGCAGGGCGCTGAACCACGAAGGATTCAAAAAAGGGGAGACACTTTTTCACGGTTCTACCGATTTGGGGGGGGGGTACACCACAATTCTTGCGGGGTGAAAAACATGGATCAACTAATAGGTCAAATAGAAGAGACACGAGCGGAAGTTGGGGGTTATATCGCCAAGAATCCAAATATATCTACTACACAAGATAGTATGAACCTAACAACAATGGGACCCCAACCAAAACAAGCGACAACATCCGTCACGCGCGAACATGTGAACGCAGCCAACACAAGTAGTGATAGCAAAATATGATCAAGTTATTAAGCACCCTAGAATTGGGTTCACGGAACCCCCCCTTATACTTGGGGCTAAAAAGCCATGGTTTCCCATAGATTTTCCCTTCAATCAATCCATTTTTCAGCACCAGTTCTCCAGGCTGAAGGCCGGCTTCCCTGCCAGGCTCCGTCCAGATTGGGCCGAGGGGAAGCCTTTGAGCATTCCGCACAAGTCCATCACGGTGAGCTGAGCCCCAGGGACCGCCCAGTGGATGATCACCAAGCAGCTATAAGCAGCTGATGTATCACTTAAGTATTTTAGATTATGATAGATTATGGCTATTGGGGTAGTACCCTCCCTACCTGGATAAACCATAATAAACCATGGTTTGTTAATCCAGGGTTGACATTATGGGTACAATGGTGGACTTTACCCTCAAAATATGGACATTTTACTGAGGACGCGTATGATGAACCATCGAATTTTGGGCTACGCTCAAGCTTCCAGGTGCAGAATATTTAAAGTGGACGTATTGATATTCATCGAACACAATCGGGAATGTTAGCAACACTTAATGTTTGAATTGCTTGATAATGTCATAAGCAAGTTAACTGCCTGGCTTTCAAATTGGAATTGTTCATTACCCTCTGGTAAACTAACATAACTATGGAAAATCACCATTTTTAATGGGAAAATCCACTATAAATGGCCATTTTCAATAGCTATGTTAGTTTACCAGAGGGTAACTTAACTACCATTTTAAACTTGGCCGAATTGACAGCCAGCCCAATTCGAGCATCACAAAAGCAGCCGCACTGCATGTTGAAGCCCGGCGGCAGAGGATTTTTGTCAGCGATCTCATGGCTTAGTTCTTGACACTTACCATTTCGCAATTTAACATAGCCACCGAAGATGGACATGTCTTAATAGGTAAATCATGGCTATGTTGAATTACCCAAAATTGTGCGGATGCCTCGAGGCAGTAGGGCCAAGAAGGATATGATTTGCTGGGGTTTGAACGTTTGAACCCCTGGTCGCGTGATACCATGGGTGTTTTTGGTCCATCATCCCACTGGGCGACCCATTGTTGCTATTTAACCATGGCTGTGAAATCATTTCTGCAAACTCCATGTGTTATGCTGAAATCCAACGATTTTTGGGCAAAACTGTTGAGAATCATACAGTGAGGTCTATAGGATTTAATCACATTTCATAACATTTTATTAACATTTCAGAACTATCTAAATTTATTAGCCAATTTATTAACATTTAGCCACCAATCTCTCTAAAGAAAACCCATTCGGAATTTTTTGCGGTTTCAAAGTCTGTCGGTTTTGGTCGCCAGGCCTCCCTGCTGGAAGCCACCGGATCCACCAAGGTGGCTGCAGATATGGGTAGCATATACCCATGGAGCATATGGAAAATCACCATAGAAATAGATAGAAAGTTCGTGGATTTACCCATGAAAAATAGTGGATCTTTCCAGTTCGCAAAATGTAAACGTGTACCGGTATGGCTTGTTCCTTTTGAATTCAATAGAATTCAATAATTCAACCAAACTGTCTTTCAGATAGTATAAGATAGTTTTAGTTTGCCTCGGTGGTAGCTCTTTGTTTGCAAACGTGTCCGTTTGCCAGGCAGAAATGAATCGTCATGGGCTTAGGCATTGACGCAAGCAGTCGAGGTCGGATTTCATTCTTCTACCCCTTCAGTTTGGAGACACTTGGCATGAGATGACCGTGCAACAGCATTCCCCTAAAACATACTGTTTCCCCGCATCAAAATGGGAGTATCAACTCGTCCTGTTTGCGTCATGGGCTCGGGACTGGTCATGACATTGCCGAGGTTTGTATCACGAACTGCATGACACTGGCGAGGCGTGGGGTGATTTAGAGGGACATCCCAAAGGCTGTGTGCATAACCCAGTTGTTTGTTGTGCTGGCAAAATGACCACATATTCAGCGTGTGATCGTCCTTCAAAGCATGGTTTCAGGTCAGCATTAGACCGCCATGAGATGGATTTCTCATGATTAGTTCACCCTTGGGAGATCCTTTTTCTGGATGTAAAGTCACCTTGGTATATACCTTGATTTTTAGTTTTAAGACGTATAGTGCGGTATCTCCATTCATGCGGGGTATATCGCCAGATATCGCCAGTTCTGCTGGGAAGTTTGCATACAACCTCACTTTGTCAGCTCAATCCAAACATTGTATGTTTGTGTCAAACGCTGCCATAGTTTAAACATAAACCATATTACAGTAGCACATTGGCCTCATCCACCAACTTTGGTTTGACCGTGAGAAATATCAATTGTGTTTGTTCGTATGTGTCTCTTGCCGACCTATCTTTCCAAGCTAGGGTAAATCCAAAACCAAATTCCGAATCCAAATCAAATCAATTCTAATCCATCCTATTCATCCACATTTTTCAATCAACATCAAAACCCATCTATATAATCTAATTTGACCTACTCTACTCTAGTCTAACTTTAAATCAAATCTATCGCTCTAGCTAGCTATCTATAAATCTAAGTCGTCATACATCTTTCTATTCATCTAGCCTATTCAAAACACCAATTGAATCTTCAATCCATCATAATCTTACCATCTCCCACCTATATAAATACAATATAGCATATATTATACCAACTTATGGCATATTATAGCATGTTAAGTACCATACTATAGCAATTTATAGCATATTATACCTCTCTTTTGTCTGGTTGAATCCTCCATTTACCAGCACCAGGTGGCTTTGGCCCTTCGCGATGCTGGCGGCCGTCAGAAGCTCCTGAAGAAGCCTGCGCCGTTGACGGTGTGGGCACCTGGCCATTTCCGTGCGTTTCGGTGGTGGGTGGTGGAGAGGTGATCTACCCGGATCTGCCGTCAAAATCAACCATAGCTATGGAAAGATCCACCATGTTTAATGGGAAAATCCACTATTTCTATGGCCATTTTCAATAGCTATGTTAGTCATAACCAGAGGGTACACCCAAAAAGTGGATTTACAATGATTTACACCCAAAATCAGAGAGTTAAGTTGATGAAATCAAGCATAAAAACAGCATCAAACATCAAACAATGTTGTTGTGAACCCCCCAAGACCGATTTTCCCGCGTCCACTTTCCTAGGCGGGCTCAGTGCGCAAGGCGCTGCTGGCGCTGTCGGAGCTCAGTGGCCAGGGCGTGGAACGTGCCAAGACCGCCAAACTGGGCGCCTTGCTGCGGGCTGCTGAAGGTCGGTGCAACAAGTGCTGGATGTTGTGAGTTTTTTGGGTGAAGTTTCTCTGACGTTTTTTTTCGTATTATGTTTATTGTTCAAGAATTGGGTATACACCAAATGTGTATTCCAATTCACGTGTTTTCTGTTAAATTGGGGAATGTGATGATATAGACATACATAGATGATTTGAGGGTCCTAGTTTCAGATGATGCCAGGCAGTTTTTGGATGGTTTGCCAGCAAAATTTGAAGTTGAGGTACTTTCACCTAGGCAGAGAAGATTATTCTGAAGTTTTGTCACCCAGAATCCGGCTAGGTACCGAGTTGAAGTGGTTGGCTCGAACATTTCTGCCACACATGGCTGTGAGGAAGCTCAGCGGTCGGCTGATGATCGTGAGTTCACGCGCCAAAAACATGGCATTCAATCACTAAGAATGTGGATTTGCTTGTAGAATACATGGGGAAAAGATGGTGATGCTACTTGAGTAACTTGAACTGAGAATGGGATTTATCACCAATTATATTTTGTAATATGTTGATATATGTTGTATATTTCTGGGGAAATGGTAACAATCAATACAATGAAACCATATGAAACCCAATCCTTGGTCTTGGATGTCTGATGTCCTGGAATTCTTAGGGAACAATTGCAGGACCCCCTGATATTTGAAGTAAGCACATGGGTTTTCTGCAACTTGTCTCACAAACTCACCCAGTGTGACAAAGTTTATTAGGGTGCTTTGAGAATCTGTTGGGGGATAGAACCACCCACACAATTTGACCTCCATTCTGGTCGAACTGATCACGATCTTGGCTGATCAAGGTTCTAAGAATCTCGTTAATTCTCCGATTAAATGGTTTTATCAAGATTCACCCCAGTACTTGGATTTGCTTACGGGACAACTGAAACATAGATTACTTTATCATATTTTGTCCCATATACATACTCTGAAAACCAAACATCATGTTCAGCAAATCCAGGAAAATTATCGAGGTTATCCTGGAATTGGATGCAGAACATAGTTGCAGGACATCCCAGCAAATTCGGATGGGATAAATTACTGATTTCCCGTTTAATCAGTTCCTCGAAACTCACTCCCTTGACGTTAAAGATGGAGCAAAATCCGGGTTGTAATAGTATATTCATATAATATACATATCATTGCATATATCATTATATTAATCATTAATTATATCTTATAATTGATATGATCATACACAATACTACCATACGTTTAACATCTTTAAAATATCGAAATGTATCTCCCCATATATTCCTCAGATCCAAGGCCGGGATCTCCCTGGAAGCCTCTGTGCTGCCAGCGCTGGGCTCGGCAGTTTTATGGCAACGGGCACGACGCTTGGTCCAAGTGACCACGGGGTCACCGGGGTCACGGGTTGAACTGGGGGAAAAATCAGAATTGATCCCTAAGATTTAAGGATATTCTTCAGGAGTACAGTATCTTAAAATATTTTGAATATGACACTTCATTATTTTTTCCAGGGGGGTTGAACTAGGATCATATTGGAGGATCTAGTGATTGTGATTGAGATAATGGTTGAACTAGATGGAACCATCAGAAAAGACTTGGCATTTGAATGCTGTTGATATCATTTTGAGAGGATTTTAACAACCAACACTGGGATTTGATCAAGCAGCGTTGGGGATGGGAATATGAGCAAGAGCAGACGAGGAATTTGGGGTATGTATCCAACAGTCGAAGCCAAAGAAAACAGCAGATGAACAAACTGACTGGTCCTATTCAGGATCAAGCAGGATTCTTGTTGGGCACCCCTTTTTACCCATATCCACCAGGGGTTGGAGGGTATGGGATTGGATCAAATTTCTGCATTGATTGACCCCAACATTGGATGCTTTAGTATTTACATAATGTACACATAGCTAAGATGACCAGTATTTTTGGGGTTACACCTGCATATGATCAGCCTGCAATGAGGCAGCTCCCATGTTGTTTGGGATGTCGTCTCCAGACGGGATCGGCACAGCCACGGCGTGCCATGTGGACCAAGAAGCCCTCGCAGGGTGAAGCTACAGTAGTCATGTCCAATGCTTGACAAATTGAAAGCCTGAAAGGACATAAATGACATTGCAGTGCTGAGAGCATCAAATCCCTATGGAAACTTAGATGAAATGAACACATCAAGTGTATCAGAAGATCATCGAGCAACTCCACAATGCAACTTCTCCGGACCAATTCGTACTTCAGATGGCTGAATCCAAATCCAAGAAACCAGTGAATCTAAATCTCAGGGTACCCTGGCATAGCTCCCAGATCATAGATTATCATACTTCATCATATGAACCCAACCCACAGATTTCAGAGGACTATGGGATGTCAAACGTCCACGGTTGATGGCCTATTTTATCAGGTCATATCATTACTTACTTAGTGTCTCAGCTGTGAAAATCACGGTATAAATCTGTTGTAATCCTGCTAAATCCCATCATTCTGATCCATTTTCGGCATATTTTGATGTCCAAAAAGTCCCAAATTTCCCCCCAAGGCTTCCCGCAACAGTTCCCCCCAACCGTTCCCCCGGCAACGGGTTCCCCATGGCTGCGCGCGTCACGGAGTTGCTGAACGGCTCCGCGGTAGCACTGGCGCTGGGCGTGGCGTCGCGCACGGGGCTGCTGCGGGCGCTGAGTCAGGCTTGGCGCAGTAGGGCGGTGCCTGGGGAGGTGGTTGCTACTTGTAAGGGTATAATGGGGATATGGGGGATGCATCAAAATTGATGGTGCAATGGGGTAGACTGGGATAATTATCATAATGGGAATTCGAGATTGAATGGGTGTTTAACATTTTGTTTAACCATCAAAAATGGTGGTTTACTATGACGATATAATTACTGTTAATAACTTCCCATCTGGATGGTTTTTATTGGCTTTACCACAAATTTTAATAAATTTTAGGGGTAAACCATGTTTTCACCCCTCTTCAACAGCCGTGCAAGTGATGAGCCATGCAGGAGCCATCGACCGTGGAGAACATTGCCAAAGTGTCCAAATTGCATCCCAGATATGTGGAGGACCCGGGCGCGGCAACGCGATGCATCGATGCCATGAATCTCTGTAATTTGGGATGGGTCAACACATGAAAAATCATGATTTAAATCACTATTTGGGGATATTTGAGGGATGAAATGGGATGTGGAAAAATCATGATTTGGGGATTATTTGAGGATGAACATCCAGCTATTTCGCTGATTTGTGATGAGAACAAAAGGTAAATTACCTTAATTTTGACCCATAGTAGAGGTATGTCCCAACTTCCCACTGCTTGATCAGCAAAGAGTGGTGAGTCCAGTGAATGGTTCAACCACCCATATATATTACTGGTTGGTGGTTTGGAACATTTATTTTTCCATATATTGGGAATAATACTCCCAACTGACTAATATTTTTCAGAGGGGTTGAAACCACCAACCAGTATATAATATATATATATATATTGTACATCAATATACAAAAGAGCTACAAATGCTTGGTTTTCCATGGTCCATGTTCCAATAAGAAGGCCATAGGTATAGCGGTCGCGCTGGCTGACCTCACGGTAAATGTTGATATGTGCATGTTTATTAATATATACATTCACGTCATCATTTGTTGATTTCTGATTTTTTATAAAGAACCTTGCGAGTTGCCCATGTACACGATTGTTTTATATGATCAGTTTCATTTGATAAATTAAAGCTTATAACAAGTTCATCATGATTTCATCATCGACATGTGTCCAATTCCACCATTCCAAACAATTTATTGTCCCAGGATGTATCAGGTAAAACTTGCAGGGACACCTGCATCTATTTTTTGATGGCGAAGAAAATCCATGGTTTCCAGGGTTCCAACCCTTAAAGGATAGCCACAAGGTGGGATTAAAAATGGTGATTAAGTACTCATTGCCATTGATATCCATTGATCATCTAAAATAATCTAAAATAGTCTAAAATAATCTAAAATATATAATCTAAATAGATTCCCCCACTCTTTCTGTTGTAACATGTTGTGGCGCTGCAAAATCTCAATGGCGCCAGGAGATCCTTGCCGTCCTGGTCTGTGGCAAAGTGGCCATCCTCACGGAGGCTGCCTACAATCGCCTAACGAAGGTAACGAAGGTATAGGGAAAATACCATCTGGTAATTTAACATAGCTATTGAAAATGACCATTTATAGTGGATTTTCCCATTAATCATGATGATTTTCCATAGTTATGTTCGTTTACCAGAGGGTATGGGAAAATGACAAAACATACCTTCCATGGTTTCCAAAACCATGGAATAGAATGGAGTAGCCATGAGTAGCCTATGTTCAAACAAATTGAACACATGTGTTTAATAGCACACGTTGGAAATGGAGAAGGAATGAGAGAAGAAACAGATGAAAGACAGCGGATTTTGATGAAGCAACAAGAACAACCATTTCCCATAGGATCCATGTATGGTATATATACCCATACCTAGCGAAACCAAAACCTTACTTTTTGTAGGTCCCAGGGTGAAAACCGAGCTTTCGAGTGAAATGCATGCAAAACCTAGGTTTCCTGGAGAACCTCACTTTTGGTAGTATATATAGCTATAACATATATATGTTGACCCATCTCAATCATATATTCTATCCTTTCATGATATTCAATGGTCGTTCTCATCATATATGCCTTATATATATCATTTGAATTGCACGCTATATTTAATATGACCATCATCTACCATCACCTTCCCCTCTATCAACCGGTTGCTGCCCTTTTAGGCGCCATCGCCTTCTGGTCCAGGAACATCGCGACGAATTTGCAGCAATGTCTCTGGAAAGTTTGAAGTATATCTTGATGGACTATATATATGGCTACATATATAATGCTACATATATGAGATGCCCACAATGATATATAATGATAAGGTGGCCAAATGTAAATGAAACCATGGGGCAACCACAGAGCTACGCCAGCTATAGTGAGACAAAGCTGAACGCGACCGCTTTGAAGGGTTGTGGTTTAAATGGCAATTCTCAAGTTATAGTTCTGGGTTCCCCCCACAACTCAACAACTATATACAAATTTAACATACACACCTCACCTCACCCGTTGCGGGGTGCCATGGCAAACGCAGCCCACTCAGATATGAGGCGTGGTCCTGCGCCGGGTGCTCTTCTCTCAAAATCTGATATCCAACAATTTGAAGGGTCATAAAAATGAGATGATCAATGATGCGCAGAAACAAATGAAGTTGCAATGAACTTAATCAATTGGTTTTGGTTTACTTGACCAAGTGGGATCAGCAAGGTCCATGAACATTTAAAAAGGAAACGCATGTGACATCATGACTCTATATATACGCAGCATTTTGCTCAAGGAGTTGTGCTGCACCTCTTGTGCGGGGGGTCATGGAGAAGGAGGCTGACAGAGCCAAGTTGGATGTGAGTGATCTAGGGGTCTTGCTTGAAGAAGAAGAAGCGATTAGAACTCATTTACGCGACTCTGAAAACGTTCTCTTTGCTGGAGAAACCAAGGAAAGTGTCAAGGTTGCTTGCACTGCACATATCAATGTGCTGCTACGTGTTGTTCTCACCAAAGTGGTGGAGACGGAGGGAATGCCCCAACCCCCTATCCACCCCCTTCGGGATCAGTTAGAGCTCCTGTACCACAAATGCGGCCGCGTCAGTGTTGATACTGACCAAATCATTCGCGACTCCTGGTACGTCAGAAAGTTCGTTGGATTGGTCAAAATGAAGACACGGAAAGAGAAAGTCAGCGAAGAACCTAGTCTCGAGTTCAGGAATGCTTACAATTTATATCTCATTCGTCCTTTTCCATGCAAATGACAATATATCTTTTGATTCGCATTAGATGATGTTTTCATGGCAATCTCACCGCAATCATCCCTATCTAGTTTTAGATTTGGCATTCCGCTCAGGAGAAAGACTTTCAGAAATTGTGTCTGATCCTCAACCCAGAACTGAAGGACCGGGGGTCTGTATCCAGGTTTGATTTGAGGATCAGGGCTCCGTTGTTAACCAATCAATATCGACAATTTACATACGACCTCATGATCATACAATGGGTCTTCGGAAGGATTGATGTTGTTCATCTTGATATGGTCTTTGATCAGGATCTATGTGATGAGATCAACAGGAACGTTGAGTTGAGACTTCAACGCAAGAAGGAACGTCAGGCGCACAAGTGACCCAGGATACATCCCAAGACATCCCAAAGTTTGGTTTCGCCTTTTCATGGCATGCATGCATGCAGCAACTTAAATATATATGACCAACATTTGAATATTCAAAGATTGCCACCAACGTGTTTCTGCCTGAGTGTCAACATGTGTCCACTGATGGAAACATGACTTTCATCCCGCACAGGCACGAAAGAAAGGACTGATTTCTACTGACGATGCTTATGATGATTCCAACAAAGGTTCTGAGTCTGAGAGTTCCCATGGCGAAGACAGTGATAGCTCTAGTGGGAGCAGTGATGTTGAAGGGGTAGATATTGATGCCGGCACCCATCCGGCTTCATCATCAGCCCTAGTCGGTGAGCCAGCTCAACCAGCCCGAGCCCCTGCCGCTGCTGCAGCCCCCGCCACTGCTGCAGCAGAACCGGCTCCTGGTGAACAGCCTGAAGAGGTAGCACTCCTGAGTGTTGGGCTCAGTGACTCGGGGGTCAGCTTAAGTTGACCCAACGCATGTTGAAACTTTTTTCAAAGACGCCAAAGCAATAACATGTGTTGTCATTTGATTTCATGGGTGTCTTCTGATCCCTGGTAAATATAGAACAGGGTTCCAATAACTGCGAATGAGTTTCTGTTCAAAACCATTTTCCTCAGGTCAGGTGCCAGCTGCAGACGCAGCCCAGCAAAAACTATCCATGGACTTGGAAGAGGCCAAAAAACGTTTGGCCGAGTAGGGGACCAAGTCGTGTATAAGCCGTGTTGATATATATCTTGGCATTATATAAGTGCAACTTTATATTTTGTATATATAGGCCATTGGACAAACTCAGTGCATCAACCAAAGCAACACAAAATTATATACCTGGTCAGATCGATATTGCAACTTGTTTAAATATGATGTTATATATATAGATATATATACGTAGAAATACTTGAATCAGATGATATATGCACGGTGTTCGTCTTCCGGCTGAGGCTCCGGGAAAAGAAGGCCAGGTTGAATCTGGCTGTGCAGAAGATGAAGTCTGAGCCCTTACACGAGCGGCCACGGGGACCAGCAGGCTTGAACATGGATCCATGACTGAAACAAAAGCTATACCATTGATCTGCATGACCTATCCTTTCCCTTTCCGTTAATTACGATTGATTTATCGATCTCCCCTCTGTTGAACGAATGTGCATGAATGCATGGATTTTTTAAAATATTTATATAGCGCATGATGGGACTCAATCCATGTGTCAGGCATTGCAGCTAATGCCACTCCTGGACCAGTGGCTCATGACACCGCGGAGACTCAGCCGCTTGTGGACATCACTGCGGTGCCAGTTCCAACAGATTCTTTGCTTCCAACATCATCCCCAGACATCCCATCGTCCAAGATGCGGGCCAACTATCAAATGAAGAGATCCAAGCCCAATTCTCCTGATGACACGCGATTGTTTCCAGTAACTTCGGTTTTACTATTTACACATATTTACACCACACACACACATATCCTGGACATGTTCGTGACAAGATGTTACAAATCAAAGTTTAACCATTTCTTTTTCCATATATACCACGTACATGCATGGTGTTAGTCCATATGGCCATGTGATGACAATATGACCATTATATGTATCCAAACTTCAACGGCCACCGTCACTCAGGCACCGCCCAAGACTGACACGGACAATGTGGCCAAGCCGGATTCTGCAGCAGGGGATGGAGGTAAACGTCCGTATGTCACCAGGGATGACCAGCTACGTATGAAGGCAGTAACCAAGGCCAAACGTGGAAAGGCAAAAGGAAAGGGAAAGGGAAAGGATGGTAAGAAATGCAAGAAGAGAGGTGGAAATTCCCGGAAGGCGAAAAAAAACCATAGCCGCAGGTTGAATACCCTTCGTGCCCTCAGCCCCAGCCCCAAAAAGAGAAAGGCGAGACTGGCTATAAATGATGCTGAACATGATGCAGGAGCAGAAGCAGAAGCGACAGCAGCAACGGGTCCAACAGGATCTTCATGTGACAACAAGATCAAAACGCGCAAGACTAGAAAGGCAAAGGTTGCACATGAGACGCCAGAGCATGTCGAATCACAACCAGCCAAAATTCCAAAGGCAAAAGCAGCGGCCAAGACACGAGCATCACCGAAAGCAAAGTCACGGGCAAGCAAGAAAGCAGACCCAAAGGTTTCTGCCAAGGCAAAGGCAAAGGCACGGGGCAGGCCCAAGTCCACCCCACCTACTTCCGCAGCAATGGTTCAGCAGATGAAGGCCAGTCATATGTATGTGGGGAACCAATGTGAAACGATCAGAATGTTTTGCATCCAAGTTCAGCAGCGGGGAGGGGACAAAGCTACATCCCCGTCGTTCAAGAAAGCAGCTCGCAGCTTCGTTCCTCGTGATCTTGAAATGTTTTACATTCAGAACATCTACTGGACCCGGGGCTCCGTCGGGGTGACAAGTACAGAGAGTGGCAAAGATGTTTTACATTTCAGTTTCAACCAATCATCAGCAAGCGAAGCTTACAAGATGGCTGCTGCAGTCAAATGCGCAATCATTGCGGTCACTCAGCATTTTTTATGATAAAGATGTTTAATGTTTGCTGATCTGTCTTGTTGTGTTGTTGTGCTGTGCAGTTCACCTGTGACATCAAAGCAATACTAGGCTGGTTTTCTGAGTTCAAAGTTTCTGTATGGTTTCAGGATTCTTGCAGGGTTGCTTTTCCCTCTATCCAAGGCGACCGGGCTGGAGAACAAGGAGGACTATAAAAAGGATGGCCCACTTGTCGAGACCCTCAAGCACAATGCTAGTTTGGCGTTGTTTTTGCTGGCCAATGAGCCAACGGATAGCTGGGATAGCTGACAGATTTACCACGGGTTTAGGGGATTGTATGCACACGGTATGGCCCGCACCATGCTCATAAGCACTTGGCGGTGGATCCAAATCTACTCTCAAAGTTTTTGGGTCTAAGTCATTTGCGATGTCAGTGCACATGTATTTACCATGCATGGCTAGATCGCCTGTGCTGCGGGGCTGAGTGGGCGGGGCTGCCTGGACCGATGTGCGAATACATGCTCAACAGCTATGAAGCTAGCTGCAAATATACTTTTGACAACATCGCTTCGCGCCAGTGGAGGAAAAGTTTCCCGATGTGTTTGCAAACGTAACATGTTTCTGAGAACGGACTCGGGTGAACCACTTAACCTTTTAATCCTTTCACAACATTGGGAGCCGCATATATATTCTGATTTGATTGGCGCATGTTGTCAATGCACCAGACCGGAACGGACATAGAATGGCACATACCTGGGACCTTGGTCAGATTATGATGATACTCCATCCATATATACTTGATCTTGAGATATAGTTGGGACATGTTGGTACCTTGGTCAGATTATTAAACAGGTTTGAATTGAGATGTATACTGACATATATTTACCTCCGTGGGTCGATATTCACTATATATATACTATACAATTAACGTCTATATATATAAATGCAGGGATCGACTGAGTGCTGCGCTGGCACTCTTCCAAAAACATTTCCTCATGTCCCATTTCCACGGCTCCTTCTGGCAGGTGCCCATGCCCAGTCGGCCGAAGAATGTCTGGAAGGTGCGATCGAAATTTTCAAAACGATGGAAAGGAAGTGGGGCTGGCTATGTTATAGAATGCAGAGCTGGTTGCGACATGTATACCAACATAGGCTAAGAGGCCGTATGTACAACTCAATTTTAGCGAGTGTCCTTTGTTTATGGTTTTGGACAACAACTTTGGTTTTAAAGCCTCTTATCCATATGTTGGTATTCATCAAGGTTCTCAAAAGGATCAGTTCATGTAGGGCGACCATGGAAGAATCAACATGCAACATCTTCATTTGACCGGAATGTCGAAAATGGAATCTGAGTTCTCGATCATTGTGCCATGCCATGTTGCAAGCCACAACGCCGTTTGGCCCCAGACGCCTTTGAAAGCTCGAACTTTGGGGTTGAGCCTGACCAGTGGTGACTGGGGTTGGAGGGAATGCCTTGTAGATACCCAGCTGATAGCCCGCAACTGGACGAGTTGTTCTTCCAGCTCAAGATGCTCAAGTGTCCAAAGGTTGGGGACCCAACGTTTTATCTTTATATGTTGACAGCAATTTGCCACTTGCGAAGATAAATGATATATCCGTGGTTGTTTTTGGTCCAGGGTTGAACCAGCCAAAATCCGATGAGGTGCTGGCCCTTTGTATCCTCATGATCATATGGACACCAACTTTCAAGTGCAACCAGGCGAGGAACAACGATGGGATCATGAACGTTTTTTTTGAAGATAAAAAAAATCCCCGATTCAAGTCACATGTCAAATTGATAAATTGATCAAGTGCCAGTGCCCAACATTTTCTATATACCCGATATCTGCCGTGGCCTTGTGCAGGAATACCAGCTCTTCGAGTTTTTCGCGGGGAACGCCAACCTGAGCAAGTGCGCCAGGGCCAGTGGGCTGACAACGGCATCGTTTGATATCCTTTTCGATGCTCAGAAACCTGGTCGCTCATATGGTTCCAACAGCATGGACATCCTGTCAGACTCCGGTTTTGCGTCTTTTGTCCATTCAAATGACGCCAAAGATTTGTGTATTGTCATCATGTGGTTTTAACGACATGATGGTCCGTTCATTGATATAAACCCCATGAGTTCAGTTCCTACGTGTGGGGTGGGGTGGACGCCTCTCAATTTCAATAAAGGTCCCAAACCTCTGCATATAAATTCGATCGTAAAAACTTGAAACGATATTGGGGTATTATGAGGAAACCATATATATATATATAGAGATCGACTGTTCAACCTTAGTCTATATGGTGGTATCTCTTGGTTGCCTATATATGGGGATGTCTCAAAATCAGATGATCTCCCTACATGGCAAGTGTTTTTTTAAACCGGTTGCCATTCGACAACACAATGTTTATATCCCCATGCAGTCTTTCTTGATATGTGGCTACCCCCAGCATTGGTCACTATGGTATCCCGTCCGCGTTCCTTCCCAAGGCTGTGCCTGCATTCTTTGCTGTGCTCCGCGGAAGAGTTCCTTGCAACGTTTGCGATCAAGTGTTCGTCTTGGTCCGCGGTAAACCGCGGGACCAGCTTTCGAACACCATGTACTTCAATTGGGTATGAGGAGTACGAATCCGTGTACATCAGCAACACCATGGCTGGCCGGTTTCTTGATGGGGATATATAAGAAAATATGTTTGTGGGATTGATCATGGGGTTTGTATGTTGATAAAGTGATTTGTGATTGAGGCTATGTTTACTCCTGATTGTGGTGACGGCCCTGGGTGGAGCATGGTTTGTGGAACAGCCCGAGCAATCAGTTCTGGAATACTTTCCACCGTTCCAATCCCTACTTGCCCAAATATTCGAAGCCAACCGTGGGACTGCAGTGCCTAGTCTTCAATGGCTATAGCAGAGTTAATGTGTTGCTTTCATTTCAGTCGCATGCAACCAAATTCAAATGCCTTTGCGTGTCATGGTTCAGGAATGGGTTGGACCCGTATGTAGAACTATATGTTGCTTTGGCCCCCAATACTTTCTGGGTAATCTTGGATGACCCATGAGAAATTGAATATTGGACTTCCATTTGTATGGCCAGGGTCACTGAATTTACCAATGCATACCATCTTTGTCCATGCACCCAGTCTATCACATATATATATATACCCCTTAAATCCCCTTAATATACCCTGTATACATAATATATCATATATACCTTTCCTCTCGCCTCCAGGTATTCCGTGCCAAGTGGTACATGGCCCACTACGGAGGCTTGAGTGCCAAGCCGCACTACGCTTGGGGCAACAGTCCCCATTTGTCACGCCTCTGCCTTGGTCCGCTTCTGGGGCGGCGTGCAAAGCAACCGTATGAGGGGCCCCTGAAGGTGAAAACCTGCAAGACCTATAAAAACAAAAAGGGAGAGACCTGCTATACTGGAAACAGTAACCTTCGCAAGTCAGAGCTGCTCAGCTCAAGCCAACAAATCACCAAGTTTGTTTTGGGGTAGATCGTCGTTTATGCTTTTGGGTTTTGAGATCGGAAGATGCGTTGTGGGGAGACATGTTGTGGGGGTACCACCTTTCAAGCCATGTGGTAACTTTTATTTTCGGGGTTGGGATGTGCTTTGAGGAGCCAATATAATTTTTAAGATGTTATATAAAATCAAAATCATGATTTATAAAATCGCATGGTTCATGATGGTTCATTTTGGGATATATGAAGACAATCATGTATGGTTAAGTACAGTTTTTGGGGTTCATATATATGGTTGGAACATTACATGGGAACCTCGTGCATCTGAGGCAATATCCTGTACGGTTTGGCTTCAAGATTGTTGATCTCTATTCCGATCTTGTGTCGTCAGCGTTGGGAAAAACACCTGTGCCCAAAGTGACTCCGAAAGCCACCGAGTCGTATGAGGGAATGCCAGATGAAATCGGCGCCCTAGACTATGCCCAGGTAATTAACGTATTCAATTATCTCCGTCAGGGAAAAGACCTGATCATCCCAAATCAATGGTCGCATTTGGTTCCAAAGCCTTTGCTTTGACCGTGAAACCAGAATAAGAAAACCTTCAAACATACTTGATCACATTTCACCGAATTGTTTGATTTGGAACGTCGGGGACCCAGATTGTAACCAAATAAAAAGTTAAGGTGGTGGTTTTAATGCAATTTCTGTTTTTTTTTTAAATTGCGGAAAAAAAAGATAGGTTCCGACAGGAAAACCCGGTTTTCTACTATGAAAACCCGTATTTAACCCGTAGGGAACCCGTATTTCTGTCATTCCAATCAGAACCCCACTTTCTAGAACCCGTATTTAACCCGTAGGGAACCCGTAAAAAACCCGTAGGAACCCGTAAAAAAAAGATGGGTTTTCCACTTCACGGCCAAGGTGGTAATTATGTGTAATTTGGCCTCGTTTACGGGCCCGGACCGACTTTGACGTGCAATGATATGGCAAAATGTTGCCACCGATTGCCACGGATCATTCAAACATAAATTTTCTTGTTGTGGCAATGATGTTTGATTGCACCAAATTCACCAGACCTTGTTATCCGTCCCCTGCTGCATTCTAGAGATCACTTGGTGGGTTGGAACCATACCTATAGGTAGACTTTTAGGTCTCACCATGTCTCGACAGCCAGATTCAGCCATGGAGAGCTCCCGGCTTTGGAGTTGCGATACCCTAAAGGATGGCATCACCCACTTGATGTCAGAGGTCGATGCCGCCGATGAGGAAGAGAATCTACTAGAGATCATGATCAAGGACAGTGTTATTAAAATTGTTTAATGTCAGAATGCGCATCCTTAAATATATTTGTAGCACCCGGGCCTGCATTGCCTTATATCGATTAATTTTGGGATGCCCGGTATATATCCATTGTATATGGGCAGGACCTGGAAAAGAAGCAGTTGGCACTTGGCAGCGCACCGCCAGCCCCAGTGCAAAACTCAATCATATATTTACACATTGGACACTGGATGGAATGGGTTGGATCCTGTTTTATGCATGCCCCACCCTACAACCCCTTCCGTGCTGACTCCCCAGGTGCCGACCGAGCCAACTTTGGCACCGGACATTGCGACCGCCGAGACCCTAGAGGCCTGCAGACGCCAGTGCGCATGGTATAAATATATATATATATATATATATTGCATGGGGAGGGTGCATGTATAAATATATAGATGTGTTATGACGTGACCTACGGTATTTAATGGGTGATCGAGTTCGGATATATATGATTTTGATGTTGCATTCAAACTTCCAAATGGCTCACAAGTTTAAAGGCTTATTATATTTATGTGTATATAGAATGAATCAGTTGAGGAACAATGCAACTTATATCTTTGATTTTATATATGATAGGAGAATTGACTTGGTCGATCAGGCTACTGCTACCCAAGTTCAAGAAGCACTTGCTCCTGGTGGTTTGGAACCGGCTACTCCATCTGCAGCTCCCACCCCTGTAGCAGTTACTCCTAGTCCCACTGAACCGGCTACTCCATCTGCAGCTCCCAGCCGTGTAGAAGTGACTCCTAGTCCCGCTGAAGCCACCCCGAAGTCCACGTTGGGTGAACAACCAAAGTCTACAGATGGAGATCAAAAAGCATCTGAAGTTGAGAGCCACAAGGACCATATGTTTTTGCATTCAACTATATATATATAACATAGTCATCAAATGAAGTTAATATGGGGTTATTTTTTTGGGGAAACTTCCGAAGTTGGTCATGCATGATGATCACTGCACACTTTTGCCGCGCAGGATCGGGGTGCCTCCGTCCGGCCCATTCCTACACCAAATCGGACCGCCAAGCCTCGTGGGAAGACTCGCCAGGAGCACCCATTGATCCAACCTGAATCTCACATGGGAAGCCATACCATTCTCTATATATAACAGGTCAGCATATATTTACTATATATATATATGACTTGACTTGACTTATATTTTTTACATGATCATTGCATGTATATAATATACGTGAGTTACGAATTTACACAACCAATGGAAACATCAACTTGATGGTGTTTATATAATGGGGTTGGTATGGTTTTGCAATGGCCTTTCCTGTCAGGAATTGCTACGCGATGCTGCCAAAGCCCAGATCCGAAGGATGTGCAAACCGAAAAAGACACGTAAAGATCTGAACGTTCCGGAATGGGTTGTTTCTGAATACAAAAGCCGACCCCAAAATGAAACAGCAGCTCTCCTGGTGAATTGCAACTTTGATAAGGCCGGTCATCCCATGTAGGTTACATGTGCAGTTTTGTCATGCAATCAGCAATGTGTGTGTGCATGGGGTACATATTCCTACATGCGTGCACAGGCACAGTTTATCGCTTCGCTGGAGATTGTGGTCAAACGCCGGTCATCCCAAAAGGTGACCATTGATGAGGAATGGCTGTCTGAGAAAGAAATGAAGGATGACTATGGATGGTCTACGTGCTTATCTCAAAGGGGTTTGTTACAACACCCAACTCATATAAAATCAGATGTGCATTCTTGAATCTATTGGGTTCTTGGGTACACCCATATGACCACAGTGAAGTGTGTAATGTTTACCTGTTGTTCCAAGGGCGAAGATCAACGGTGCAAAGGCTTTGTGCATGAAGAGATCTGCGACCCACATAAGGAGATCTCAATTCCATGGATGCATTTCCATGCAATGGATGTTGCATCAGCTATATATAATCATTTTATATACATTGTCCATATATACTTTATTCTGCGTAACTATATACTCTCTCTCCCTCTCTCTCCTTCGAACCATTTATATCCGTCCCTTCCCTTGGTCAACCGTCTGGCAGGAAAAACCTTTACGATGGCGTAGAGGAGTACTACGTCGTTGTCAAGGAGAAAGGACAGCGGGAACAGGAACATGTTGAAGAGGAGACACGGAGCAAAAGGAAAGCCTTGGAGGCGGGGTAAGTAAACAAGTTAATGAAGTGTATGGGTGCCTTGGTCGGTTCAACATTGGTTGATCCATCAAAAACATCATGGCCAAACTTTATGGTCTATATCCATGTTTGGTTTTCCCTGTTTGGTCTCAAAGTAAAATCGAGTAAATGCCTCTTACTCCATGAGAGGTTCTTGTTAACCACTCTTGCCATCCGGAGGCTTCTGAGGAGCCGAACCTGTCGGCCAATGCACTTGCCGGCCTCAAAGCGATGGAGGACCGACATGCTGCAGAGGCTGCAGAACCAGCAGATTCTACAAGCAGCCAAGCCGATGAGGCCTGGTTGACCATATATATCATTGCCTGCATTTGGGCATATGGTGGCATATGTTGATATTGGTTAAATAGATATCTGGGTACATCGATGGGTATATATACGGGATATGGAATTTAGATGGTTGGTTTTCTGGTTCCCTGAGTTTAGTACCAAATTTCAAGATATTTCAAGATTATCCCACAACATAGCAAACTTATGATACCAAAAATATACCATACCATCCCTGGTCACATTTGTTACCGGAAATCCTTGACCAGACCAAGAAGAAGCTGCGGAAGTTCTTGGAGTCGATGATTCAGAAGTCAGGCAAAATCAGGTCTTTGGTGCGGGAGATCGCCGATGTCTACTCAAAAAGTGATGTCCTGCAGAAGTCTTCTTCTCAATCGCTCGAGACTTTCCACCTCTTTGCAAACATGTTGAGAACAGTTTGCTTTGGCCCTTCGCCGAATTATAGATCCACCCCTCGGCCGCTTGAGGTCCAAGCGCCAGCTGGAGGACGAACTCCAGAAACTTGATGGCCAGTACGATGTCTGCAACAATGTGATGGCCAAGGGTGAGGTGAATGGATTTGGGCCGGAGTGACGGACTGAGAAAAATATAGTCAATATATATATAATTATATATATACTTTACCAACAGATCACATTCAGTTGCACCTGCATGGGATTCAATGTATGCACTTATCATAAAAATGGAGTCCTTGATTCCACCCATCTATGAAATCATGCGGATGAGGTTCGTGACCCAAGCCACGACTGCCATGAACAATGCGACATACACGTGTGGGCCTCATGGCAATTTGTACCACTCTTCATGCGTATACATATTTATACAATATATACATTGATTGCATCTTCATGTCAACCTGACATGATTTCGTTCAGGTTGAAAATTGTTGACACATGCCCACAATGGCCCAGGTGCTCAACGGCCTGCGCAGCGGAAGCAAAGACGAGGTCCTTACCTCAGCGCATCAGCGCCATGCCCAGTGTCCTACTTATATACTTGCAATCTTTTCCAGGAATGCGAAACGGTATGAGAAGAAGGACGCTGATTTGCCCGGATCCCCACCTGTGAAAAAGGAGAAGAAAGATAAGACAGACAAACGTGACTCGAAATCTGTGAAGACCAAAAAACGAAAGGGCGAACCGGATGAGAGCGCAGTCGCCGAAGTTCCCAAGTCGAAGAAGTCCAAGAAAAACAAGTGATGTTTTGACTCGAGCTGATCATTTTTTGATCTTTGGGATGGATTGCCGATATATAGAGCAATCATTTTTTGTTGGAACTCCCAACAAATTTGTGTCACCTGAGGGAACCTGCAGGTCACCTGCGACCGGCATGAAACAGGATAGCACCTGCGGGACTTGTTGAATTCTGGACTCATCCATGTCCGTGTTTGGTCGCCCATCCAAGACCCATCCACCTATATATGTTTTGTGCACAGTACATTCTGTGAATTAATGTGAATTTGTTTTTGGCATTTCATCTGCGGGCTGACTGGATGCGATGTCTACAGAAACAATGCTTCGCATTTGGGATTTGAAACCAACATCGATCGAGCGGAAAAATGGTTTCAATCTTGCTGGATGCATAGTGCCGCAGTGCCAACACCCTGCTATATCTTTCTTGCCAGGCCCCAACACCGTGTATGTATATATATAGACGAAATAGTATAGGTCCAACAACCGCCCGTCTGTTCTGGCCAGGTGCTGGCAATGCCGTGAAAGCATTCAGCAAAGACATCGGCCAAGGTGTTCTGGCCTCAAAGGCATCGGGAGTGCAGTGCATGGATCACCCAAGACAATGACTTCGATTCGGCCTACAAGCTCGCCATTTGGGGTCAATGGATGGAGCTTGCAGCCAATCAGAACGATATCATTTTCCCAGGTATATATATATATATGTTGAACCAAATCAATTTCATGGGCATGTGTTGAATAATACGTGCCCCGTATATATACTAATCAATGGATTACATTTCGTTTTGAGGGCTACCCCATGTATATGAATATAAGCAATGCATTTCTATTCGTATATATACTATACTATATAATAGAGCTCTGGCATTTACCGTTGCCACACATGGCCAAGCCATGGATGTTGATGAAACTCCAGATGAAGAGCTGCTGGATTTGCTTTGTTGTCACCGCAGTGACCCTTGGCCAAAAATACAAAGTTGATATGTATATGGAATACTATCTAGATTGTAGGAACCTACAAAACATATACCCAATTAATTGAATAATGATCGATGGAATGGAAACATGTTGTTACCAATTGTCATTGCGATCAAGTATAAACATGTCTTAAGGGAGTGTACGGTCATGTTTCCCCCATGATCCCACCCACGGGTCGATTATATGTCTCCATTGATGGCAGGGTATATATATAACAAATTATTTATAAGATGTGAAGGTCATCTCCTGTCATCCGTTTCCCAGTCAGCCATCAAGGAATCGGAAGGACCTTTCCCGTGGCCAGTGCCGCTAGGGCGGGGACGGTCTGGGACAGCCACTGGTGACGGCCTGGCGGCCGGAAATGGGCAAGGTTTGGGAGGCCTGTCGTCATCACTCTGTCCTCCCGTCGCCCCTTCAGTCCCGGAATGGTTGGCACATCTACCACTTGAACTTCAAGGGAATAAGCGCCTTCTCAACATTGCCGATGAATCTGCCGCCATGCCATGCATAGCTTTTGATCTACCACGGCCCAATCTTTGTGCCGGACGTGTGTTGGAACACTGTGTCAAAACAGTTGAGCGGATATACAACAAATGGGATCCAGTTATATTCAAAATTGGATGGACACATGACCCATGTTGGAGATGGAAAAATGACCTTTATGGTTACTGCCGTGCAAAAGAGAAATGGTCGAACATGACTATCTTGCACATTTCACATGAACCATATTCTACATCGATGCTGGAAGCAGCACTCATCTTATATTTCAAATGCATCTAGCCTGCATTCGATGTTGATGTTGCAATGACCACATCTTGAATCAGCAATGGCAAAAACTTTGGATGTGATTTTGAATATATACATATATATATATACTTCTTGGTATATATCCTATATGGGTGAATATATATTTGGGGCTAGCCAGGGGCCAAAGTTTTTGACATTGCTGCACCATGCAAAGATTTAGCGGAAAACGCTTGCCGCGGTCGTTGGCGGAAACCCTGCGTTTGCCTCTCCCGTCCCAGGTAAGCGTGGATGCAAAAACATGCGATTGGGGGGGGACACCGTGAACACAGAGGAAGTGGACGGTGTCTCTATGTGTTATTTGTTGCACAGGTCATTCAAATTCAAGCCTCCGTGACCGTTGTGAAGGGTATCCCTTCACTTTTGTATAATATATATCCAGGAGATTCCGAAACCCCAAAAAACAGGGTCTCTATGGAAAGCAGCGGCAAGAGCCAGCTAAGCTTTCGGCATCCGTAAGCAAAAATCGTTCCGGAGTAAAATTGCAGCATTGCAGCGCATTGCAGCAGTGACTGGGATATCGCTGTCATAGCATGACACCATGAATTGGCTGCATGGGACTTTGTTCTCGATCAGACTGGGTTTCCAACGTATACCACCAACACCTCGACCCCTATATATTTGTACTTTTTCCAATGATTCCAATTTTTCCCGCCGTTCCAAGGTCTCAAGCTGCAGAGCTGCAATCAGAGCAGCGAAAGGCATTGTGAGCGATCTTGGAGAGGATGTCGCGGCAAAAAGCCGTGGGCTCACAGAGTTGAGCCGTTGTCATGAAACTACTAGCGAAAGGGATGTTGAAAGATTAACAAGAAAATTCAATCTTTCGCTCCGCATTCCAATCACTGAACTGCAGAAATCCCCTGGAGTGCGGTACACAGGGACATTCCATGTGATCGCTTTGCGGGATTGGATTCAATATATAGTCAGCCATGGCTTATGGCATGTGCTTCTTGGCCTCCACAACGCAGATGGCAAAAGAGAAAGGGCAATTCTTCGTGAGTTTTGGAGACTTTATCGGATAGCCCATCCGCAGCATCAACTGTTTGACGCCATTCAGAAGTATGCCATCGATGAGGGTCGACTCCTTCCAGTTTTGATGCATGGAGACGAGGGGCGAGGGAGAAAGAAATCTCCATTTCTCGTCACATCCTTCCATTCAGTTTTAGGCTTTGGAACCAACTTGGCCAACAGCGAAAGGAAAAGAAGAAAGTATTTGAGCATGAAACTTAACTACTGCGGCTCAACGAACACAAGCAGAATGATTTCTGGGTGCCTGCCCAAAATGAGCAAAGATGAAGCCGCGCTTCAGGATCTTCTGACTTATACGACGGGCGATTGCTGGCGCATGCTTGAGCATGGAGTTTTGGATGCTGATGGTCAGCGATACCATGCTGCCTGCATCAATGCAGTGGGTGACTGGATGTGGCTTGCAAAAGCTGGTAACCTGGAAAGGTCATTTTCAAACGTGCCCAAGAAACCTTTGGTCGCTGGCTCGCGGCCAAAGGGCATTTGCCACCTTTGCTTGGCAGGCCGCCCTGGGTTTGACTTTGAGAATTTGAGCTCTGATCCCGCATGGCTGGGTACTTTATTCACACCCGGAGACGAGCCATGGAAGTCTAAACCAATTTTATTGAGTTTGCCTCACGACCCAGCCCGGGCTGCAGGATTCTTTGCCTACGATGTCTGGCACGCTTTTCACCTCGGCTTAGGAAAGTCGTTTGTGGCAGCAGTGCTGGCTTGTATTTCGGATCGCTTTGGAGCGAGCACAGTGGATGCTAGGTTTTTAGAGTTGACAGACTTATATTTACAATTCTGTGACGAGTCTCGCGAGCCAGCATATATCACTGCAATTACCAAGGAATCTTGCGGATGGCCTGATCGGAAGACCTTCCCTAATGGCCAATGGCATAAAGGCCATGGCACGACCACGTTACTTCGTTTCTTGGAAAGCTGGTTCTCCAAAAACAATGTTGCGGATGATCTCATTTTATCCATGTGTGCCGAAGCAGTTGTGGTTCTCAACCGCTGTTTTCACGAAATGTACGCCAGTGACCTGTGGCTTGAAGTTTCTGCTTGCCATCGCATCGGTGGCATTGGAATGCAATTTCTGTGTCTGTATCAACGGCTGGCGTTGGAAGCTTTTTCTCAGTCCAAAGCCCTTTTCGCTTACCTTCCCAAGTGCCACATCGTGCACCATATAATGATGGGTCTTGCCAAGGCTCATGTTGCCAGCCTGAACCCTTTGACTTTCGGAGTACAGATCGATGAGGATTTCATCGGGAAGAAGAGCAGAGTAGCGCGCCGCGTGGCGCCTACTCAGGTAATCAAAAGAGTTCTTCAACGATCACTGCAGATCGCGTATGCTGATTGGCAGGAAGCGGGTTACATCAAGTAAGCAATGCAAAATGATGCGTGACTGGTGGTGTGGTTGGAGGATGGTAATGTATCGATGGAAACATGTGAGATTGTCAATTTTTTGGGATTTGTCAAAATCCTGTAATTCCACAAAACCTAGGTTTTCAATGGAAAACACGGCTTTCCATAGAGACCCTGTCTTTTTTGGGGTTTCGGATTCTCTTGGTATATGGTAACATTTACCATCAATATACCCCCAATGTTAGTATATATACCATACATGGATCCTATGGGTTTTGTAACATTTCTAGTGCTTCCAAGAAACCATCCCGTGTTTCACAAGTTGTTGTTCCACCCAGGAGCAGCCGGCAAAGTACAGCCTCTGCGCTGAGACCAGCTCAGTGCGGAACTCAACTTTTGGAGCCCGACCCGACCAAAATCCCCGGAGGGTTGGGAAAAGCTTGGAGTCTTCGAGAGTTTTAGGATATAGTAACCCCCAAGAAGATGGAACTGTATGGAAATGTAATATATATATATATATCTCTTTTAGTAGGACTTTACTGTTGTATCCTTTTGGGGTTCTATGTGTTTTGGCATGTTCTTTCTGTTGATATATTGATATGTGTTTCGATATTTTATGGGATGGATCAAACATATTGAAACCTATGGTGACCATGACATTTGGGAGGGATGAACATCCAGCTATAGCAGCTAGGGTCAACAGGGTACCATGGTTATGCATTGTAATTGTGTTTTAAACATGTTTGTTAATTGTTGTGATTTCATAGTGCCCAAGGCCCTGGATGGCATGGGTTTGTACTTCGAGGTGGGGCACGGCTGTGAATTCTGGACCCCCTGCCATCGGTTCCGTGGTGTTGACCGGTTTCAGATCATCCCGTTTAGATGTTGGGTCTCTTTGGGTTGAAAGGTTGTTGGAAAAGACATTGAGGATTCAGATTTCCCAAAACCGGCTGCTCCATGTGGATCCATGGTTTGAGGAGTTGCCCCTACTGACCCGCTGCGCCTTTGACGAGGCATCGATTGGTGTGGGTGAAGTGTATATAGCGCCCCCGAAAAAAAGTGTAGACAAGTGGTTTCCAGGATGGTGTAAATATGTAGAAATAATGTGTTCCCCCATTTTCTTCAAGGTTTCTATAGTGCGATTTCTTTTTTGTGGGTCTATACTTGTCACTGGAATGCTGAAGATTGTGGTAACATGTGGGAACACAGGTGGTCTCAGCCGCCTCCACGGGCGGCGGGGTGCCCCCGGGATGCTACGGATCCTTCGGTGCTTGGATGGGAGGCTTGGCTATAAGAATAGCTCACATAGCCTCTGGTTATGACTAACATAGCTATGGAAAATCACCATTTTTAATGGGAAAATCCACTATTAATGGCCATTTTCAATAGCTACGTTAAATTACCAGAGGGTATCAGCTTTGCGAGTATCATACTGCGTTGAGACAACATTGTTGGGTCATACATTCCGTTGAACTGGCTGAAGTTAATATACATGTTTCAACATGTTTCAACTTTCAAGTATTGTCTGTTTATTTCAGCTTCACCTTGGATGATTAGGTCATGTTTTCAAATGGGTTGGAACTACCGGTACCAACATTTTTTTTGGTCATTGTTTGACTGCTTCGTTTCCGAATCCGAAGCTTCTCAGGAAAACTGGCTGATGAAAAACACGAGAAGCAGCTGATTTCCAAGCTACTCCCCCTACTTGGAGGACCCACAGCCGCTGGGACCACATTGCGGAGAAAAGGTGTGACGTGTTTCTTCAGTAGCTGCCCATCGCTCATGTCATTGGATGCCAAGCACAGCAGCGGGTGCAGATTCCTACTCCCAATATGATCCATGCAAGATTAGCAGGCAGGAAGGCACCCCAAGAACTACCACCATATTTTTTGGAATGTTTGGGGTCAGTGATCATCCATGATCATCCCATTGAGCGGGTGGTCAGTGACAGTGACCATATTTTCACGTCGATACACTATCACCAGGGTTATCACCCAGTCCCATTGATTCATTGGATGGTCATCCAAGTATCTGCAACTGTGGCTGCTCCGTAGCTGCGTTTCTAGTACATGTCCATTCTGACTTAGGAATTGGAATGCTGATTCCCAACTAACGATGATTGATGTTGATGGTAGTAGAATATCCTTCACACACCCATTGGGATCGCTATTCCACCCCACTAAAATTATGGGCTGAAACCACCCAGATTGAATTCCTGTATCATCTTTCCCTTAATTCCTTAATCAGGAGGCTCCATGGTGTCGAAGCTCGACGCCGGCGGAGATGCTGGGACAGCATGTGATGCTAAGACGCCAACGAGTGCATGGGGAGAACAAAAAAGATGGGGCGTTCACCGCGTTTGACTCGCAAGAGTGGGGAGATTAAGTCAACAAAAACACAAACAGTTGGGAGAAAAAAACATGAAAAAACGATATCAGTTTATACCAATATGAATAAGTGGCGTGCCTGATTCCTGGGCATATCCCATTCTTGAATGGGCTAAAACCATGGTTCCTAGGCTGAAGTCCTAGACGTGGGCTGTGGCGAAGGAACAGCGGCGTGCTTGCGGCTCGGCTGGGGGATGACCGTAACTGGTACCGTACGTATTGCCTGGGACCTGGGACCAAAAGGAGGATGAACTATGCTATATACCCTCTGGTAAACTAACATAACTATGGAAAATCACCATTTTTAATGGGAACATCCACTATAAATGGCCATTTTCAATAGCTATGTTAAATTACCAGAGGGTAGTATTTATATGTATTTGTATGTATTTGTATGTATCTGTGAAATTACACACAATATGACATTATGATACTGTGATTTATTTTTTGCGTATATCTTTGCTATATAATTAATCCAAATATAGACGGTGCAGGCGCAGGTAGTATGAATATGCAACACGCTGATGTTTGGTCACCCACACGTGTTTAGAGGAACGGATCGCAATGAGGGGGCCGTGTCGATGGATGGCCAACTGCATTGCAGCTTGATGTCACCGATGACCTCAAAATATCCAAAGAGTGTCGTTATATAAATTATTCTGGAAGTACTAAGTTGGATTTATTGCCATTCCACTTGGTATCCACTTGGTGGTAACCATAGTCCTAGCAGGTCCAGTGAAGTTACGCCCAGGATTGCCGAACGCTTCCCGAAGGTTCAGGTGCATGGGACCTTCAGCAGCATACGGTGAGTAGGAAGTGACATGAAGTGACAATGGAAAAAAACAACTTCCCAGGTGAAAAATGGTGGAAAGATCATGGTCCTTAATCACATTTGATCACTTTCTGGGAAGTGCCCACCATAAGTGGAAAGATGTCTCCTTCTTCTGGGCTTGCAGTTGCTAACACGTAGGATGTTCTCTGAGCTGAATGGATGTTAACTTTATCCATACGATTGGTCCTGGGTGCTGGTGATAGGGGCCGGGTCACTAAGTACCTCGGCAGAACTGTGAGTGAACCCCCTGTTTTTCTGATGCAACATGCCTCGATTTCGCATCATTTTACCAGTGATTCCAGTAGGATGCCAGTACAGTGTTTCCTAGCCCCCAGCACCCAATATGTTGCTTGATTGTACCCTTCACATGGCTATGTCTCAAAATTATTGACTAAAACATACTAAAACTGGACAGCATTGAATCATTCGATCCACTGGTTCATCATCATCCCATTTTTTGGACCAAACGCACAGATCAATAGGCTCATATCAATAGGGGGTATGGTTCACCACCCAGGATTTTTGAAATCCATTTAGATCCCATTAAAAATCATTAAAAATCATTAAGCATCATTAAAAATTATTAAAAATCATTAAAACTTTGATATCAACCAACCAATTTGTTGGTGATCCATAGCTGCCCTGGGGCCTCACCCGAGGCTGGACGCCTTTGAACCTTCGATCCAAGGGGCTCAGCGGCGCGCCAACGAGCGACAGCTGCGAAACGTTCACTTCTTGCGTGCCTTGCCGATGGGGAGGGAGAACCAGGACAAAATGTCAGAAAATGGATGAACATGGTGATTTATCCAACCATAAATAGAGGTTCAATAGGGATATTTCACGCAGATTCACTAATAATGATCTAACCATCAAACCTGGAGAATGAACCATGCAGCTAAAATGTGGGTTAACCATTGAACACAATGATTTAACCGTTATTTGGGGTAATGGGTGTCCGCATCAACGACGATGGGAGGTCCATGAGACGGGGCAGATCTAACCATGAAACATGGATGATTAACCAGCACAACTATGGATTTGACGATGGGAAGATCATGTGCGGTTTATATTGCTCAAAATCACTGCATACCAACCAAACATTGAACGATTATTGAATGATTATACTGGTGAACCATTTATGTGTATGGTTTACATTGGTAATTTAACCAACCACAATGGGTGTCTACAACCATCCATAGTTCGAGCCGAGGGGCTTGCCACCAGCGTTCAGGTGGCGATGCCTCTGCCTTTGCACGGCCGGAGTTGATGAATCGCTTCGATTTGGTGAGCCAAGGGGTGGAGTTGGGTGATGGATGCTGGATGATTTGTTGGATTTGAGGCTGGTATTTTTTTAAATGCATTTTTAGCAAGCACCACAAAGATAGAGTATGGATGAATATGAAACATCCTACGAAATTATTCAACTTTTTAAAAATAGTGGTAAAGTACTCGTTGGTAGTACGGGGTCGACTTCACAGTATACTCCATGATTTGAACAGGAATGATCACCAGCCCCAATGGAGAAATGTCATGTTCAAAAGCCTGATCTTTTTTGGGAATCCTTGTCTGAACCAACGAGTATCAGGATATGACAGCAGTGGTTTCAGGCTCTGCTCATGTTGCTCCTGCAACTTTGCTCCAACATGTTCAGGATGTGAAATGCAGGGTATCCGGGTCAAACAACCTATACATTGACATACGTTACACTACATACAATACAGTCCAAGTCAGTACATATTTTGCAGTACATGCAGACAATATTGTTGATTCCAAGTATTCTAGTACTCATAGATGTCACTTTGAAGATCTGGTATGATACCATACACAATATTGCATAATACTACATCATAGAGGTAATATTACACTTGTTATGTACTAATACTGTAGACTATAGTGATATAGACATATATATCATATAACAATATGAAATTTGAAAAAATGTAATGCACTGTATGCAATTCCAATAGTAGTATAGCAGTAGTACAGGACACATCCCCGCAGAGCTGCGCGGTCAGGTCACCAGCTTTGATGTGATCCACGACCTCACCAGGTGCAGCTATATGCGGCATGAGGGCTGTTGGATCCTTTGAGTCATATGAGTTATATGATATCATATGATATCATATGATATGACATATGATAGGACATATGATATGACATATGATAATTATGACATATGATATGACATATGATAGGACATATGATATGACATATGATAATTATGACATATGATATGACATATGATATGACATATGATAGGACATATGATATGACATATGATAATTATGACATATGATATGACATATGATATGACATATGAAAGGACATATGATATGACATATGATAATTATGACATATGATATTGCACAATAATCATGATATTTGATACTCAATTGATGTACATGGGTCTGAAATGACATGTGTTTGTCCAGGCCCGACGCCACGCTGCAAGAGATCCGGAAGGTCCTGAAGGCGGTTTTTGGGGAGATGGATTCATAGCCTTTTAGCATCCATGAAGGGTATACGAATGGATACATTTATAATGGAGCATCCCATCCGAAATTATTCCGATGTGGATGTTACATCTAGGAATAATTTTCCAGAATAATTTCCTTGGGAATAATTTTTAGGCACTATGGGCAAAGTGTAGGTGGCAAGACATTGGAATAATTTTGGTTAAAAGAGACAACATGATGTGGATAGACATTGGAATAATTTTGGTTACCGATGTGGACAGACATTGGAATAATTTTGGTTAACAATGTGGATAGACATTGGAATAATTTTGGTCAAAAGAAACAACAAGATGTGGATAGACATTGGAATACTTTTGATATGTAGCCTTTCAAAATGCGTGAAATTATGTGTTATAACATATCATCAAACGGTTCAAATGTTGGAACGAACTATATAGGTTTAATCTGTGATGTATCTTGCATAATGTGTAAATAACTAAATCTTCTTTTTCTAGCTTGACCAAGAAAGATCGAGAAACTTTAAAACCTAATTTAACAAGTGACCTGAGGAACCGTTTCTTGACGCCAAGAAACCAATCTCAAGGTCACTTGTAAAAATTGGGTTTGAAAATTTGAAATCCTCTTGACTTTTGCTGGCAAAATGACTGAAGTCGTTTTGAGGGATTTTGCATGAGTAATAAAGTGAAAATGCATTGATCACCAACCTTCTTCCCCCAAAATTCTATCTCCGAAACCACCCGTATCCTCACCTGCACGCGTGTAAATATATTCTTGCTGTCAACATATGTTTGGCACCCCTGTTGTATATAGGTTTAACCTGTAACTTAGATAGCTTGTGACTAGCCACATATTTTTCTGGGCTCAAGGAATGTCAAGGAATGTCAAGGAATACAGGATGTTGTGTTGATGTATTGTCAATGATTTTCAATTCAGCATGCAGTGATCCTCAGCCCTTTCCCACCAATATTCTACCTCCGAAACCACCCGCATCCTCCACCTGCGGGCGTCAAGATTACTCCTGGTGTCAACATACCCCTAGGACCCGTGCTTTATAGAGGTGTAGCCTGTAAAGTAGCTTGCGCAGTCTGCACATAGCATTTGTGTATGTCTGGCCTCAAGGAATATCAAGCAATCAAAGAGATCATTCTGATGCATTTTGAGCTTCAGTCGTGAATGCAATTAATGATCACCAACCCTCTTCCACCAATCCATATCCGACAGCGCCCGCATCCTCCAACTGCGGGCGTCGAAATATATTCCTGGTGTCAACGCATGTCTGGCACCCCTGTTTTGTATAAGTTTAAACCTGTAGCTTACATAGTCTGTGACTAGCTACGGCTTCTTTTTTTGGAAGTCAAGGAATGAAGGATGTCGTTCTGATGCGTTTTGAATGAATTTCAAGTCAACTTACAATGATCATAAGCCCTCTTCCACCAATATTCTACCTCCGAAACCACCGGCGTCCTCCACCTGCACGCGTCAAAATTATTCCTTGTGTCAGGACATGTCTGGCACCCCTGTTTGTTTAGGCTTGAATACGCTCTGCAACTCTTTCCAGAATTAGAGGTACCAAGGACCCCGGGTTCCGGACATGATAATTTAGACGCGTATAGGTGGAGGATGCTGATTGCTTCGAAGATCGAATATTGGTGGAAAAAGGGTGATGACCAATTGATTTCTATTGATTTTCATTTCCTTACTCGTTCAAATTTATGCAAAAGTATTTTGCATTACGTTCCCTGTTGAATCTGCATCAAAGAAGGTTAAACGATGTTAAACACACGTCTCGAAACTTTTCTGCACATCCTGTAAGCCAGAAAAATGGAGGGGCTTTAGCTAGTTGCAGACAGAGCAGGCCACTTTGCAGGTTAAACCTCTACAGCACAGGGGTGCCAGACATGTGTTGACACCAGGAATAATTTTGACGCGTGCAGGTGGTGGAGGATGCTGGTGGTTTCGGAAGTAGAATATTGATGCCTTTGCAGGTTAACCCTCTACAAAATACGGGTGGCAGCCATGTGTTGACACCAGGAATAATTTAGATGCGTGCAGGTGGAGGATGCTGATGGTTTTGGAGATCGAATATTGATGGAAAAGGGTTGGAGATCAATTCATTTTTATTTCATAACTCGTTCAAACTTATGGAAAAGCATCTTACATTACTTTCCCTGGTGAATTCTGCATCAAAGAATGTTAAACGATGTTAAACACACGTCTCGATACCTTTCTGCACATACTGTAAACAAGAAAAAAGGATGGTCTTTTCTTTAGCTAGTTACAGACAGAGCAGGCCACTTTGCAGGTTAAACCTCTACAGCACAGGGGTGCCAGACATGTGTTGACACCAGGAATAATTTTGACGCGTCCAGGTGGAGGAGGATGCTGGTGGTTTCGGAAGTAGAATATTGATGCCTTTGCAGGTTAACCCTCTACAAAATACGGGTGGCAGACATGTGTTGACACCAGGAATAATTTAGATGCGTGCAGGTGGAGGATGCTGATGGTTTTTGGAGATCGAATATTGGTGGAAAAGGGTTGGAGATCAATTCATTCTTATTTCATAACTCGTTCAAACTTATGGAAAAGTATCTTACATTACTTTCCCTGTTGAATTCTGCATCAAAGAATGTTAAACGATGTTAAACACACGTCTCGAAACCTTTCTGCACATACTGTAAACAAGAAAAAAGGATGGTCTTTAGTCTTTAGCTAGTTACAGACAGAGCAGGCCACTTTGCAGGTTAGACCTCTACAGCACAGGGGTGCCAGACATGTGTTGACACCAGGAATAATTTTGACGCGTGCAGGTGGAGGAGGATGCTGGTGGTTTCGGAAGTCGAATATTGATGGACAAGGCTTGATGATCAGCCCATTTTCAGCTCATTGCTCTTTGCCATGTGTGGAAAAGCATCTTGCATTACTTTCCCTGTGTGCTTCTGCATTCAACAATGTTGGATGCATAGCTCGAGACCTTTCTGCAGATCTTTTCGGCGGTAGATTCTGGGTGGAAGAGGGCTGATGATCATTGCATTGTCGTTTGAAAATCGGTGAAAAAACGTGAGCAAACATCTTGGGCTGTTGAATTCCGCGTTAAACAGTGTTAAGCAATGTTAAACACATGGCTCGAGACCTTTTTGCACATCCTTGAAACCAGGCAGAGAGGGCTTGAGCAATTTACAAACTGCGCAAGCGACTCTGCAGGCTACACCTCTGTAAAGCACGGGTCCTAGAGGTATGTTGACACCAGGAGTAATCTTGACACCCGCAGGTGGAGGATGCGGGTGGTTTCGGAGGTAGAATATTGGTGGGAAAGGGCTGAGGATCACTGCATGTTGAATTGAAAATCATTGACAGTACATCAACACAACATCCTGTATTCCTTGACATTCCTTGAGCCCAGAAAAATATGTTACAGGTTAAACCTATATACAACAGGGGTGCCAAACATATGTTGACAGCAAGAATATATTTACACGCGTGCAGGTGAGGATACGGGTGGTTTCGGAGATAGAATTTTGAGGGAAGAAGGTTGGTGATCAATGCATTTTCGCTTTCTTACTCATGCAAAATCCCTCAAAACGACTTCCGTCATTTTGCCAGCAAAAGTCAAGAGGATTTCAAATTTTCAAACCCAATTTTTACAAGTGACCTTGAGATTGGTTTCTTGGCGTCAAGAAACGGTTCCTCAGGTCACTTGCTAAATTAGGTTTTAAAGTTTCTCGATCTTTCTTGGTCAAGCTAGAAATAGAAGTTGTAGGATTGTACAAGATACATCACGGGTTCAAGTTACAAAAGACAAGATGCCGTTCAGAAATTCGCAATAGGACAAAATGACGCGAGAACGAGTGGGGCACCAGGTGGCCTAACAATTAGATACAACTTTTGGAACTGGTTCAGATTTTTTTCGCGAAACGGAGCCTGAGACTGCGACAAACATTTTGCATTCCAACTGATCACACAAGATTCGAATGTTTAGATGGTTTTTGGGTCGAATGTTTACATGGTTTTTAGATCATACTTGAACAAACCTGGAGATGAAATCTGCATTTTAAAAAACCAAATTATTCTGGATGTGGATCACCTCAGAATAATAATGGCTCCAGTGTAGGTCATAGACACTGGGATAATAAAAAAATTATTCCAGTGTGACACCCACATGCCCACACCAGAAGGCATGGTCCATCATTTATATATATATACCCTCTGGTTATTTAACATAGCCATGGAAAATCCCTTATAAATGGAGGTTTTAATGGGAAAATAATCTATAAATGGGCCATTTTCCATGGCTATGTTAAATAACCAGATGGTATATATATATATATACACGTATATACACACACACAAACACGCAATGATGTATAATGTTAGGCTCTGATTAGTGTGGCCCCCCCCTCAATTTTAGGCCACTCAATGACTCGGCATTTTCTGTGCCCCCCCCCTCATTAAAAAAATGGGTATGCAAACAGGTAGAAATCCATCGGACGTAGGACATTTGTTAACGATCAACAGGCGATGTTTTGGATGATCCCCCAAGAAGCCTGGATACTGTAGTGGGGGTTGCTGTGTATATATATGTATAATATCGTGCGCAGGGGAAAATAGTTTCTCTGATGCTGGTGGTGACTATGGCCCAAGGTATATTGACAGTACCTGCAGAAACTGATGATGTTTTTGGGCAAATGCAGGTCTTTTGCACCATACCTGGTTGATTGGGGATATGTATCATATCCAGCCGCCTTGCTTGGGAATTGCAGTGAGCCCTGAAGTGACGGCTTCAAATTGGGTGCTGAAATCTGTGGACTTGAGGGTCTTTCAATTCCCTCTGTATTCCCTCTGTTAATTTAACATAGCTATGGAAAATCACAATTTTTTCAAGGGGAAATCAGCTATAAATATTGAGAATGTGCCATTTTCCATAGCTAAACTGAATTACCGAAGGTACCCAACATGTTTTTGTGCCATTTCCACGACGCTCTAGGCAGATGGTATCTTCGTGATGGTGGACATTCGGGCAGAGACAGGCCGGCGCCACGCCGGATAACACACGTTTGCATGTATAACTGTATAATATGAAAAACAATTTGTGTATATCATGAACTATCATATTGTATTATGATATTATGTGTATATAATATAATTATATATGATGTGCTCCCAAAATTATACAACCTTCACAAACCATCCATGTAGTTTGTCCTATATTTAATGCTTGCTGTACCAGGGTAGACCTCACGGGGGTGGTCCCGCAGGTGTTGCGAAAAACTTGGGGCACCCCATGGCGCCTTTCCTCTACACCGTCTCTTTGCAACTCGCCGCGGAAGTCCATGTGAGTCACGTGTCGGTGTTCCCGTAACCTGGTGGAGATTTGTAGAAGTTCTAAACATGATTCGGGCACTGGAAACATTACATGGTTCATACACAACCGCAAAGCTGATTCTTTGATTTCATGGTTTGGACTCTTATGACAAAAGGTGAATCACAAGGTGAAAACAAATGATACCATGAGAATATTGAACCTGTTTTCACAGATTCTGTCAGGGTCAGATACTCTGATACATTATATGAATATAAAGTGATTAACCCAGCAATGGATTTCTCATTTCGGGACGGTTTACACCACCCATTTCTGGTTCAATTGTGAGTGGTTTCTTAAACATGTCCTCTTGCAGTCCTTGCGAGCTAAGGATGCACTGCATGCCGCAGGGGATGAACGATGGGGGTCCTGGTCTTGGACTCCCGGATGCATTGAAAACATTTGAAAACCATTTTGCAAACGGCTGCAAGGCGATATGAAAGACAGTGCATTTGGAAGCTATATTATATGGCCACATGAGGCCATATGAATCTATATGACTTTCTGAAAGGACTCCTGTATTGCATTCCAGTTCTGCACTTCCTTCTCTATAGGTTGCTCCAGCCAGTGATTTGTTTGCCAGCTTGGTGTCCAGTGGCCTTAACCTCAAAGACATGAGGTGCAACCTGTAGCAGCTCAGGAATGATGTGGGGTCGGCAGAAAGCACTTTCTATGCTGCAAGAAGCAGGCTTTGAAGTCGAGGCAGGGCCTGCTGGGGGCTTAAGCATAGGGATGTTTAACCAACAATGAATGGTTTGAAGAAACATAAATTGGGTGATGCTACCAAGCGAAGAGGAGATGTTCACAATAGGACAATGATTGGTATGGTGCAAACATGGAGTGACCGCGTTGATGTTTCAGGGCTCTGGAGCGCCTCAACCAACTGAAATTGGGATACAACTAAACATCAAATGGATTCAAATAGCACAATCAGAACCAGGACAGACGCCCACAGTTAGTTCGAGAGGGCACAGAAATAGGTGGGTCATAGTAGGTGAAATTCAGCATCCCCCCTCAAAAAACAGTGTTTCTTTAAGTGTGTATGTGTTTTTGTTGTACTCATGAGCATAATATATATATATATATATACATATAATTATATATATAATACACAATACATGTACATGGAGCCAATGTTAAACCATTCAAACAAATGGTACGCCATGTTGACACAGTACCACCATACTATACTGCGGGTAATGTCTCTTCAGCCAAGATGGCCAGGAAAAGCAGCGCATTGATCCTAGATGTCGAGACTGTGCTGTGTCCTGCTGAGGTAGTGGAAATGGAGTTTGACACCTTTAACGATTGCTATGTGTGCCGCCCCCGCGCGTAGGCAGGGAGATTGAGTTTCCTGTGAAACCTCGAAGAGAAAAACTTCACGAAACAAACACAGTCTTTGAAGATGTCTCATTAAACCAACAAGACCACAGCATAAATGAATTGTATATTTCGTTTGTTCTTCAAGTTGGTGCGTGATCTTTGTTTTTTCAGGCTTTGCTACCTCAAGTAACCAAATTAAACAGCATCAAGTTCCATCTTCCGTAGGAAATCTGATCTGTTTGGTGAAGGAGATCTGGCGAAGCACGGCGAAGCAAAGTCTTCGATCCGGGAAAAGACGCGCCGGTTTTGGAAATGGCCATGCCTGGACTGCTTCCAGTGTGTGGCTACATATATTCAGAAGGGGATTGTTTGGACAAGAACCTGTATTTATTTAAGATGATTGATATGATATACAATATACTGTTGCAATAAAAGTAAGTATATATATATATTAATATGTGTGTATTATATATATAAATATATAGTTATAGAGATAATCATCAAATAAGTACATGAATATCAACCTATACATCTATATACTATCATCTACTTCAATATTTGGAAGTTCCAGTGTTCCCCTTGCACTCCCGGCACCGAACAGCATGGCACCGAGGACCATCTGCAGAGGCCCTGCGCGCCGTGCAGGAAGAGGCCGGGCATGGTTTTTGTTTGTTACCAGCGTATAACACCACTTCAAATAAATAAGTACCCGTTTTCCATCTTTTTTTTTGTGAACCAAACAATGTCCTACGATTTTGTTGGTTAAATCAAATTCAAATCAAATTTTGCTGCTTAAAGTTATGACTTTTTTCCATGGCCACCCACCACCACCAGCACCACCAGCACCGCGCCAGGTCCGCCACGGCTACGCCTTGCGGCCGGACGTGCACGCGCTGGTGGAGGCGTTGTTGCGCGGCGGTGTTGAGGTGCCAGAGGGGAGGGTGGAGTCCATTGGGTATGGGTCAATACCTATAGATACCATTTTTAGTGGGATGAACATCCATTTACCAGCTATTTTGGGGTTCACTAGGTACCAGGGTTTTGACCCATTCCCCATTGAGCAGCGTTCATTTTTTCAAAGCCCCTGTGCCGTTGATTATTATTGAATATGGTTGATAAATGTTGATAATATGGAATGACAATGAATGATACGGTCCAAGATTTGGCGGACTGTTGCGAACCATGGATTGACTTTTCGACCATCCAAGGGATTGAGTTTTTGACCATCCAGTACAAGTAGATAGACGATAGAAGGCTTTAAACATTGCTCAAATTGCCACTGGTCATGTTGCCATATCTTCATTGTATCATATTGTATCAATAAGCATGTTGGGTTTACATTTGACATATGTTTGAAGCAGGTCACTTGGAACCATGCAGTGTTTTGGTAACCGTCTAGGTTGTGTCAACCCAGATCGTGCGTGCAACAATTCTGCACAACGTGACAACGTATACCCCAGAATGATGAAGGGGACCAACAATGGGGAAATGATGGGAATTGTGCACCACCAAAGAGATTAAATGCATCTATATAAATGTGGATATATGATATATATATATAGAGTGACGGACTCACACTTAGGACATAATTTGGAAGAAAAACAAGATTCATGCCGCAAGCGATTCTCACACTTAGATCATCCCCGAATCTCACACTTAGAACCTCCAGTTTGATACTGAATCACACGGTGCCCTGCAGAGGCCTCACACTTAGAACGTCCTGTAGACATAATCATATATTTTGTATTGAAAACCAGATGTTAGCTCGAAGATTTGACTGTTCTTCACAACTGGTTGAATGCCAGTGGTATCATACCCTGGGGAAGCTTCACACTTAGAACATCACAAAACACATTGAAAAACATATGAGGCACGGTCAAAACTCTGGTATACTACTTATGTAAGGAGAGTTCTCTGGTGTCTGGAAAATACACAAAACACTGTGTAGTGATAGGGCCCCTCCAAAAGCGATACCTATAATTGTGCATAATGTCCACATCTGAAGTTGTTTTGCACAAAGTTACGTACATGCAAGAGGCTAAATTAGGGATACCTCTAGCGATACCTTAGCGATACCCATTTGTTCAAAAAGTAACCCCAGACCAGACCACAAATAGATCCTTTCCTTTTTCCTTTCCGCTTTTCCCTTTCTTTGCCGTTACTCCTTTTCTTTTCTCTTCCTTTCCTCTTCCCTTCCTTTCTTTTCCTTTTCCATTTCTTTTCCATTCCTTTTCCTTTCCTCTTTATTTCCTTTCCTGTTCTTCTCCTCCTCCTTTCTCTTTCTTTTCCTCTTCCCAATGCTTTTCCTTTCCTCTTCCCAATCCTTTTCCATTCCTCTTCCCAATCCTTTTCCTTTTCTCTTCCTTTCCTTTTCCTCTTCCTTTCCTTTTCTTTTCCTCTTCCCAATCATTTTCCTTTCCTTTCCCTTTTCCTTCTGCTTTTCCTTTTCCCTTTCCTTTTCCTTTTCCTTTCTTCTTCCGTCCTTCTTCCTTGCCTCTTTTTGCAATACCATGGCTAGCGATAGGCCCCCTCCAAAAGCGACACCCAATTTTCGGGAACCAAGCGAAGACAATAAGTTTTGACAAGGCCTCATAAATGCTAGCATTCTGCTGTTGAGACCCCGCACTTGGAACATCCCATATTGAGTTGCCCTTGAATATTGATTCAACTGCTCTTTAGTACATGGGGATTTCAAATTTGCTTCTGGTTGAGTTCACATCTCAAAGATTTCTGAATCAAATCAGTAGATTACCCGTTCCACATTGGATTCAAAAGTCGGCTGACAGTTGTATATACAAAAAAATATACATGCTAGCATTATGCTGTGGAGACCCCACGCTTAGAACATCCCATATTGAACCGCGCTTGAATTTTGATTCAGCTACGCTTTAGTGTTTATGTACATGGGGGTCCAAATGTGCTCCGAGTTAAGTTCACATCTCAAAGCTTTCTGAATCAAATCAGTGGATTACCCTTTCCACATTGGATCCAAAAGTCGGCTGACAGTTGTATATATATTCTTTTTATATGCTAGCATTCTGCTGTGGAGACCTCACTCTGAGAACATTCCATATTGAATTGCGTTTGAATGTTGATTCAACTACGCTTTAGTGTTGATGCTTCGATTACCCGTCTTACATTGGGTTGAAAATTCGGCTGACAGTTTACATATATATATATATGTATATATATATATTCATACATGCTAGCATTCTGCTGTGAGACCCCACACTTAGAACATCCAATATTGAACTGCGCTTGAATATTGATTCAACTACGCTTTAGTGTTGATGCACATGGGATTTCCACATGTGCTTCGAGTTAAGTTCACATCTCCAAGATTTTTGACTCAAATCATTAGATTACCCGTTCCACATTGGATTCAAACTTCGGCTGATAGATAGATAGATAGAGAGAGAGATATATATATATTTGATATGCTAGCATTCTGCTGTGGAGACCCCACGCCTAGAACATCCCATATTGAACTGCGCTTGATGAATATTGATTCAACTACGCTTTCGTGTTGATGGACATGGGGATTTCAAATGTGCTTCGGGTTAAGTTCACATCTCAAAGATTCTGAATCAAATCAGTAGATTACCCGTTCCACATTTTATTCAAAATTCGGCTGACGGTTTGATATATTTTTATATGCTAGCATTATGCTGTGGAGACCCCACGCTTAGAACATCCAATATTGAATTGCGCTTGAATATTGATTCAACTACGCTTTAGTGTTGATGTACATGGGGATTCCAAATGTGCTTCGGGTTCAGTTCACATCTCAAAGCTTTCTGTACCAAATCAGTAGATTACCCGTTCCACATTGGATTTCAAAATTGGGCTGACAGTTTGATACATATATATATATAAATAATATATATGCTAGCATTCTGCTGTGGAGACCCCACGCTGAGAACATCCAATATTGAATTGCGCTTGAATATTGATGCAACTTCGCTTTAGTGTTGATGTGCATGGTGATTCCACATGTACCTCGGGTTAAGCTCACATTTCAAAGATTTCTGAATCAAATCAGTGGATTAACCTGTTCCACATTGGATTAAAAAGTCGGCTGACAGTTATATATATATATATGTGCTAGCATTCTGCTGTTGAGACCCCACACTTAGAACATCCCATATTGAACCGCGCTTGAACATTGATTCAACTACGCTTTAGTGTTTATGTACATGGGGATTTCAAATTTGCTTCTGGTTGAGTTCACATCTCAAAGATTTCTGAATCAAATCAGTAGATTACCCGTTCCACATTGGATTCAAAAGTCGGCTGACAGTTGTATATATAAAAAAATATACATGCTAGCATTATGCTGTGGAGACCCCACGCTTAGAACATCCCATATTGAACCGCGCTTGAATTTTGATTCAGCTACGCTTTAGTGTTTATGTACATGGGAATTCCAAATGTGCTTCGAGTTAAGTTCGCATCTCCAAGATTTTTGACTCAAATCATTAGATTACCCGTCCCACATTGGATTCAAACTTCGGTTGACAGTTCAATATATATATATTTATATTTATTTATTTACATGCTAGCACTATGCTGTGGAGACTCCACACTTAGAACATCCCATATTGAACTACGCATGAATATTGATTCAGCTACGCTTTGGTGTTGATGTGCATGGGGATTCCAAATGTGCTTTGGGTTAAGTTCTCATCTCAAAGATTTCTGAATCAAATGAGTAGATTACCCGCTCCACATTGGATTCAAAATTCGGCTGACCGTTGTATATTCTAGCATTCTGCTGTGGAGACCCCACACTTAGAACATCCCAAATGCTTACCTACATCATCCCAACATTTGACGGCATCTACTTCGTTGCCATTGTCGATAGATCTGCAGGAAGTGTACTTTATTCTCAGGCCCTGAAGCAAGGCTTCGGCTGCAGTCAAAAATCAAAATCAAAAAAAACATAAATAAAAAACATATATATATATACACGTATTTTTCTTAATTATTTATATGTATATAAATTTCATGCAGTATTTATCTTATCGAACTATAGAAACGTACATATGAAATCGTTTTTAGTAATGGACAATTACCTAGAACATCAATGTTTTCAAATTGTCCAATCTCTCACTTTAGAACCGCCGTTTGGTGAGTTTCCCTCCACACATAGACGAATCCCTGTCAGGTACATCTGAAGCGGAACTGCTTGGGAATATCAACAGAGATGTGTATATATGAGGTGTGCAAGAATTGCCAAACAAAGGCATCAACATTAGCTTGAAATGATCGCTATACAACCAACACTTGGGAAAATCTGCTGAGACGTGTACATATCAAGTTTGCAAGCATTGCCAAACAAAGGCATCGAAAGTAGCTTGAAATGCCAGCGATGCGATCAAGAAAACGGAAATGTCCGCAGAGTTGATGATGTGATACTGTATGATAATGTTCAAAAACCATCAGTAGCTTGCAAAGACTCCACACTTAGAACATCAGGGGCAATGTTGCTCAGATGTTCTAAGTCTTATGCTCTAAGCGTGGGGCAAAATCCTTAAACAAGCGGTTCTAATTGTGAGATCTTAAAATTTGGAAAAATATGTTCTAAGTGTATGTCCGGCACTATATATATATATTATATTATATATATATGGGTAAATTATAACGACCTCACTGCGACCTCACTGGAATCATGGTTAGTAAGGGAAATCATCCCCAAAATAGCCTTATTTCAGGTTAGTGAAACATCACAATTTACCCATACATGTTTATATATACACAATTTGCAATTGCCCCAACACTTTGGACATGTCTTTTCCTGTAAACATGCAAGCCTTTCCGGCCATGGTCTCAAGGTATACGTGTGTCACCTCAACCTCAAATTTACCTGATGACTTTGAAAACAAATGACCGCCAAACCGAAAGTTCAATTGTTATCATAACAAAACCTTTTCCGCCATGTTAAATACCCCCTACAATGACTGCTGAATTGATTGGAATCGTTTATTTTTTGGCCCGATATGGGTGTTAATTTTAAAGGGAAAAATTGTTTTGTGGAATATTGGTTATGTAAAGGGCAAGTAAGAAAATCATGAACAATTGTTGTTTTGGAAAATTGGGTGATCAAACATGATCAACAGGCAATTTAAGCAAATCAAAAATAAGTGTTTGTTTGAAATTTTGGTTGATGCATTAATATGAATTAATACTAATTAACACTAATTAATACCAATCATCTTATTCTTCAGGGATGTTTGGTTCCTAAAATTGAGATGATTGCTCCAGCACAGGCAGTGCGAGAGTCCTGCACCCTGCAATTGGGTGTCCCAATGCAGCCCATGTTGGCCAAGGCGCAAAAAACCGAGGGTCCAAAATTCAATGGATTGAAAATTGAAAATTTTGGGGGGAACATTAGTTGGTTTGGAAAATCTGGGAAATTTGTTGCTTCAAATTTAGGTGGCAGTGTGTCAAAACCTTGTACCCCTGGTGAACATCAAAATGGCTGGTAAATGGATGTTCATCCCACTAAAAATGGTATTAATAGGTATTGATCCATACCCAGGTCCAAAAAATAAGTGACCAACTGGCAAATATTTTTTGCAGGGTATTTGTAGATGTTCCCTCAACCCATGGCTGGGGTTCCGGGAATCTACGACCCCAAATCGCCCATGCAATCTGCGGGGCTGGTAACATATCAGAATTAAATGATGAGCAAAACATCAGTAAACCCTTACCGTACCCCATTACAGCCCTTACAAGTGTTTTTTCCACGAGCATGGACAACTGACAGAATTTGAGGTAGGACCAGCTGTCCTCTGTCCAGACGGCACAAAGTGGGATTTGATTTTTTTTGCATCTTCTTGTTTGTGGCTATAGATACCATTGCCTTAGAGAATCGAGCATCAAAATCCAATGGGTTTATCCGTTTTTTCCCCATGGTTTATCATCCAATAGGATCCAATAGGTAGATATAGGTAGATACATATGAGCGACGGCTCTTATTTGCGTATATGGAAAGTAGTATTCGGAAGTACCCCGGTTTGTCAAAAACATTGTATTTAGCTTGTAAAACGAGGTAGGAACACCCCGAGAACGAGGTAGGCAAAAACGTTACGGGACTGGAGAACGAGGTAGGAACACCCCGTCAATTGCGTTATGTAACAAATATGGTCCGCAGCTCATATAGATACTTATAGTAGTTCATGCTTTCCCAGCCGGTGGCTGGCAGGCCTGCACCTCCGTGGAAGAGCTGCTGAAGCGCATCCTGAATTCCATGCCCGAAAAGGTCGGATGGCTCCGATGGGGGGGATTTGTCCATGAAAAGCAATGGGAGTTTCGCTGCAACAAATCATGAGCCAACAATTGGTTTCGCAGCTGACACATGGTTTGACCTCCCAAAAAAACCGGGGAAATGGACAATAAAAAGGTGATTTTGACCCGCAAAAAAATAAGTGATTTCTGGTACCCAAAAGCGCCCAAGCAAATCACTTTGAGGATCCAGAATGCCATGCTTTGGGTGTTGAAGCAAACAAAATAGGGACTCAACCACACAAAACAATGGGAGCTTTACCAACCAAAGTGTGGATGAGAAAGTTTCCCTATTGAGGAGGGTTCAACATCATTTCAAATGTTGGTTAGATGTGATCATAGAGGCGTGTCAAGTTTCTAGTTATTCAATCTACTCAGTCATTACAGAGTGTGCACACTTTGCGTTGATTGATTTGATGCATGTTCATCATCCTGTATTTGTTGTTCCTTAGCATTTATTGGTGTGTTGGACTAGCTGTGTTTGCTTTGATTTGTCCGTAGTTCAACATTTGTTTGAAAATAGAGTGCTCCCTGCCCGAGACCTCAGGGATTAGGTAAAATGCTGGTTGAGGCGAGCGCCACGCTGGCTGCGGAGTTTAAGAGCCTCAGCAGCAATTGAAGGAGTTATTTTTAAGCTATTTCTTGGGGATGCAGTTGCATTTAATAGGTGGTAGACTTGCGGGTATTTTGACATAGTCCCAGGGGCAGATATGTCTCACCTTAGTAACTTAGGTGGTGTTCACTTTTTCACCAGGGTTCTTCCAATTTTAAACTACAGTTCCAGCTCTAAGTATGCTTCATTTACAACTGGTCATTTATTGGGTAAGAGTTGGATACCAGAGACGGAGCATATGGGCAAGGGTTTGGAAATGGTGAGATGATGTGTCAAATACCTGCCAGAACGGGTGGGCGACAAGATTTAGAGTTGTTATTGTTCGATCATGCAAAAGAGTCTGGTCGGTCTCCCAATGAAAGCGCAACTAGTGTCTGCTTGATTGGATCAAATACATTATATATAATATAGAATTGCAGATAGACAACACTATATGACTATATATATATACTATAGCACTAGTATGACAATCTTGTTCAACGCGTCTTCGGGTTTCTCACTGCTGTGCACATACCAATCCCCAGCATGGCGTGGAGCAGGTATGATGGCCAGCGTGCTCAGATTCACGTTTTGGAAAATGGTAACCTGGCGCTGAAACAGCACAGATGCCGGTGGTTGTTTGGTCTCGTGGATGGGTGGTAATTATACCTTAGCCTTAGTAAGATGCACACACCATAGACATCCATAGACATACTATGTCTCCATCCACAGCAGATCCATGGTGAATTTGGCCTCCAGGGAGAAGTGTATAGGCTGGGATGTAATCTATGGTCTGCCCTGATCTGACTGATGGAATGCAATTTGCCTAGCTATGGTGAGACTAAAGCCACCTCCGTTGATGAAATCGATGTGGACTGTTTCTTGGCGGGTTGACCGACGCCTCCAGGGGTGTTACGTGAGCAATGCTTGAAGGTTGGGATAATGTGTTAAAACTTAGGGTTCAGCAAGACTCGACTTGGACATCAAGGAGTTGCTGGCAGAAAAAGGGGTTACATCTACCCTGCTGGGGTCCCAAATTGTCAACCAGAAGAGGTGGACAAAAGAGGATATAGACCTTCTTGCAGAAAGATCCAGGAAGATAGACATGTAGGACATCATCGAAACGCTCACATTTGCTCACATGTCTGACATGTCTGAGTCAGGTACTGTGAAGATCTTTTCGCGAAAATTGGACGATATGACTTACAAGTGCTCCATGGTGCTATGTTTGGCGCGAACCACCTCCTTATGTTGTAGAAGTTGGAATTTCATGACAGCTGATCGATTACGGACCTCGACAGAGAGATACAGAAAGTCGTTTGCGTTCTTTTAGGAACGAGGCGTAGACACTGTGTGTTTACTCACTTCAACCTGCTGTCATCCTGTCGAATGGAAGGTATCCGGATGTTGTCAGCGTGGTGAAACGGTCTCAAAAGACCAAAGCAGCGTGCGTGTTGGATGCCGAGATAGCCGCTCGTCTTAGCGAGATATGCTATCAGCGGTGGTTGGTCCGTGCATATCAAGAAACAATGGTATCATGTGATGATATGTGTTCATATGTTTGTAAAGAGCTGGATCATGACATCAATACCCCTCAACAAAACTGGAAAATAAAGGACAGGATTGCACATGTTGTGGATTGTCAATGCTGAATGCTTACTGTAACAAAAAACATGCCATTCTCAAGTTGACGGTTGAAGATGTGAAGGGACATAGCTTTTTGATCCTGTTGGTTCTTTCAAGTTTGCGAACCTCACCATTACTTGGAAGCACATTTTTGTGTGACCATGTCTTTGTTGGGGATTTTGGATGATTTTGGATAGTTTCTACCTTTTCCGTTGATGAGTTCCTATCGATGTTCTTGCGGATGGAGTGACATCTCCAACCTCATGTTTATTAATTCGATTGACGTTCCCCACCTCATTGTCGGTTTTGAAGACCATCTCATTTGACCACCAGCCATAATTCGCCATGTGGTTGGGATGACTTGGTCAACAGCCACCACCCCTGCCACAAATTTTCAGGTAGCAGTGGTGCCGAAGGCGGAGGCAAGTGGAACATGCCGGGCCTAGCTGATGTTGTTGATGATTCTTACTTCTATGGTTGTGATACGTTGTGATAGTTGTGATCATTATCAAATATTATCAATAAATAAACACAAACATGATAGTCACCATCCACAAATACTGCTGCTATGAATATGAGATATTATGAGGTTCGTTGTCTATGATGGTTGCTGATGGTGACTGCTGATACTTTAGCTTGATCCAAAGGGGCTCCAGGGATGGTTTCTATAGAGGGTGGACGGGGCATGACGTAAACATAAACTATGTCTAGGCGTAAGTAAAAACATATGTGAAACATAAACGAACATATGTGAAACGTATATGAAACATATGTCAAACATAAGACAAAACACATGTGGAACGCAAACGAAACATAAAATGGAATATAATTGAAACATAAGTGACACATAAAGCAAAACATGTGTGTGAAATTTGCAACATATGTGAAACATGAGTTGGCCGTCCCCCCTGTGTCAAGCAGTTGCCAATTTGAAATCCAAACCTGGTACAA
>CAMXCT020003098.1:0-76367 GCA_947184155.2 Cladocopium goreaui | reverse complement strand
TTTTTCCATGTCAAAGGCACAAAAACATTGTAAATTATAGTCTTTTATATCTGTTTTTAGGGTTTGTTGAGGAATTAAAAATCGGGATAAGGGGAGGATCTAAAATGAGTAATAATTACCTGAATAATCAGGTAACTGGGTTGGCCAGCCTTCCCTTTACTTTGTAAAATTCAACTCAAAAGGTAGTACAATTGGAGCTACCTTTCGTAACGAGTTTGCCTGTCATCAATAAAAAAACGGAAATCGTGATTTGTCAGCTGATCTAGCGACTTTTATTTAAGCAAAAAAAGATTCCAAGAGATGTTATGCTTGAAATATCTTGTTTCAAAATGCTTAGCGCACTTTTTTGCCTCAAAAAACGGCTTGCTTCTATCAGCACGTCAGCTTGCAGCGCATGAAGAACCGAGACCTTTTGCCTGGGGCTGACACCTGGCATTGCTGCGAAACACAAATTTTGTCACAACATGCGGATTCAGAAGATTTTTTAGAAGTGACCAGCGCTGAAGTGCCAAGGCACATTCCATAAGCAGGTCGAAAGTAATTGCGGTTGCCTCGGCAAATTCAAGTACGTGCGATTGAAGATGAAGATCCAAGTAGCAGCAAGCAAGAAGGCGAAGGTAGAACTACCTTCCATCGATGAGTTTCCTTCCCACTATTGCAATTGAGAAACGCAATTTTGTACACGGTCAAACAGCAAGCACACGGCGTGCCACTTGGGTCCACTGATTTGCATGGTTTGAAGAATGGAATTGCAAGTGATGACATCCTCAGAGCAACCACCCCTTGACCAGGTTTGAAACAAGCACTTTCCGCTCTACAGCTTGCAATGCCAATGGCTTAAATTGACTAAGCTTTCTGCTGGCCAAAGGCCGGAATTCGCCATCTCGCTCAAATAAGTAACTGCGCTGCGCCAATGACCCTGTGCGCAAATTGCTGAATTGTAAGTTATTTCGTCCTCAGTCTGACATTGCCCAAGCAGTGGCAACAAAGGTGCTTTTGGATGCTTGGCAATGCTTGGTGGCAAGGTAGAAAGGATGTGTGTACACCTGCCGAAAATGCGGCCCAGAAGCTAGCTGCAAGAGTTGAAGGCAAAGCTCGCTGAGCAACCTCTGTGTAGTCCGCCATGTGGATCTGCAGGCTGCAATTTTGGCATTGAAAGTTATCACCTGCAGCTGCTGCGCAGGAGGCACTCATGCGCCACGTTGCGCAAAAACGATTGAACACTTGATTGCAGCCTCCTTCCAAGTGACATCGAGTGAAACAGCCTGCTGCTGCGCGCGTGCAGACAACCCCAATGCAAGCTCCCATTGGGAGCCTTTCTCGCATGCACTGATTGCCTGGAACTGCGTGTGGCATTGCGGGGTCAAGCCCACAGCTGATAAACATCTTCAAAAGTTAATCGAAAAGGCATGGCTGCGCTTCTTAGCATCCAGAAAGCCAAGGTGCTGCATTGTACCCAGTGGTCTCAGGACGCAGCTGTCGGCTTTCCATTTCCTGAGCCAAGCACGCGGAACGATCAGCTAAGAAGAACAAGGGCACACGCTATCTTGAGTGAGCTTCTGGCCGACAGTAAGTTGAGTGCCTGCAAGTGTGATGTCATGCTGGGAAACTTGCAAAGAGAAGCAAGGCTGCGAGCCTCTTTCCAACAATTCCCTCCTTCACACGCCGAGATAGCAGCTCGGAAGGAGATTGCATCCTCGGAACTTCAAGCCACAAAGCAGTCTTGGCCAAAACTGGAAGCATTGCGCAATATCAGCTGAGGTGCTTGGGCAATGTTGTCCCGTGCCATGACTCTCAAGATGGCAATAGCCATTGGCCAGTTTCTTGCTCCTGAGTCAAATAGTTAGAGGGAGAATGTATGACTCAAGTGCTGCGAAAACACCACCATTCAACCAAGCTCAACCAAGCGAAGCCGCTGCTGCATGCGCTGATGGCCGTGTTGAAAGATGTCGTATCGCCAAACTGTCTCCTTGGCACAAAGGAGTGGCTATGATACGGGGCCGTCGTGGCAGATTTTTTTGCGCACGATGCATTCTAATCCAAGGCTCACCAGGAGGTCTAAAGCTTCCATCCAAGCCCCATGCTTTTCACATGCACTGATTGCGGCATTTAAACAAACCAAGTTGGCGTTAACCTCCCTGGTCCTAACGGCAGCACAAGAGCATGTGGACATAAGAAGCTTCGCAACACGCATTTGGCCCGCAGTAAGGCGCTGACTGCATGTTAGATAGCAAGGCGAAGGCAAACTTCCAGGTAAGACAGCCAATCGCTGAGCTGAAGCTGTAGGCGTCCTCAAGCAACACAGCACGGGCCAGTTCTTGATGAAAAAGATTGCTCCGATTCATATCCTGCTAAGGCACTGAGCGTGTGTTGGCCCCTGACATACTTCCTTGGCTGCAAAACACAGTCATTCAAAAGCTGTTGCCGGATACTGGCACTGATTTTATTGGATTGATCCTCAGCTAAGGCTCGGAGAAGCAGTAGGGCGAGTTCCCATCTGTGAGACTTGTCTGCTGCATTGATGGCAGAATTAATCGCCACAGCGTCGGCAAGACGGCGCCCCTTGGCTGGAAGTACTTCCCTCGCTCATGAGATGCACCAAAAAAAAGAGAAGAGCTGGATTTAGAACTTCTCCTCTGTCTTTTTAAGGCTAGTGCCTGCATGCCATGGAGAAACTGCACCGCCAAAGCCCATTGTGTCTCACAGGAGGCAAGCAATGCGCCTCAACAACGCTGAGCTATACATTGATGCAAGGAGATTGATGAAACTTCCTCGACAAAACATGCCAATGTTTTGTTCAAGGCACCACAGAGAACAGCATCGTACTCTACCTGGCGCAGGCAGAAGGTATCGTCGGGATGACGTGACCTTGTACGGTGTCAAGGGCGCGCGCCTTGGAATGTGATGTTGTATGGACCGCGTCTTGCCATGGGGACACATTCGCAAGAGCGCTGTACGTGAAACCGTCCGGTGGAATCCTCAATGAAAGCCTGAGATTCAATTCACATCATACTGACATTCAAAGTGGCCTTCATCTCAAATGAAACTTTCAAGTCATGTACTGATGTTCTGATATGTAGTCGATATAATCCAGATTAATCCAGTATATTGCAGCTGAGGTGCATGCTTGTAAAGAGGCACTGGCCAACTGACCACCTGTTGCTCCTGAACATTTTCAGATGCACCAGTTGAACAAGCCCTGATGAAGTCAACAAATTTAAGGCAAGTGACACTATTGAAGTCAAAGCTGCATTGAAAGCAACGTTTTCAATCTCGCTGCTGCCCTCCTGCAGCACATGTTGTTTAAATTTCGGGCACTGTGAAGGTGAAAGCTGCAAAGCCAACACCAACAAGAGTGTAGTTGCTACAAATAGTGGCAGCCGCCTCCAGTAGCTGTATGGCATTCTGCCATTTTTGCAGCCGAGCACATGTGCTGGTACATAAATTCTGCATTGCTGCCTCCAGACATCTCCAAACATGAGAGGCTAGACTCCTAGACCGTCTGCAACTTGGAAGCCTGTCATTTGTCACATCAAACACATCAAACACATCAAACCGACTATTGCGTCCAAGATTCGTCAGGCAGCATTGCAGCCATTCTGGTCGAATCTTTCAAAGCCAATCCCAACTGCCATTTGGAAGCAATTCCCGAAGCTTGCCCGTAGACATTGATCACCTGGCGGAAACTTGTCGAAGCAAGGAGGGTTGTGAGTGGCTTGGCATGGAAAGGAACATGGTAACATGTGGCTGGATTGGAACAGCCAAGCTACGGTGTTGAATGTTACGGTCGTGGCTCGAACTTGGCTCTGCTGCAGGAGCTCCAGATATTCGAACGAAGATTGCCATGATGAAGCCTGCGCTGACAGCAGCAAAACACTCCTCTCAACACGTCGAAGGAGTCAATGTGATACTTGAAGCACGATCTCATTGCCCCAGCTTTGCAAAGTCATGGTGAATGATGAAAATTGGTAGCAATCTGCCAGCATGGAGCAATCTGGCAGCAATTCGGTGCATTGGAGACGCATCCCACCGTGCCTTGGCACTGGCTGCCATCGCCATGTTGAAACTGATGGCATCCGCAGCCTCAACCGGAAACTGATGAAATCCAGAAAAAATCTGAAACTAGAGGATTTTGACCATGTGAAATCCTTTGACAAAACCTTAAAACATCTTAAAACCCTTCTAGGAAGTTTGGACTTAGGTGCTTTCTTCATCAAGCGTGTGCACAAGAATACACCAACTATCGGCCTCGACTCGATGGTGATACAGGAATCTTAGGACCTGCAAAGATTTTTGAATCTGCTTTTGCTGCGCGATCTTCCGCCAAACCTGCGTCAAGAGTCAAGATTCTGTTCGTGGCTGGAACAAGGCTACTCTCAACCCATCATCGCAAGCTTAGCACCTGTGCAGCTTCTCGTGGGTGTTGCTTCCAATCCTCCAACTTGATCTGCAAGGCATCCTGCACGAAATATACAAGTCGCACGGGCTGGAAGTGCTGCGGGAGACCACTTAGGCAAGTCTTGCACTCCTGGAGTTCCCGGCCAGACAAACGGCTGAACCTGCGGAAAGGAAGTGAAGGAAAGAATAAAGCTAAAATGGCTGGTGCCCTGCCTCTCCAAGTCATCTGGGCATTGCATGGACCATCATCTGCATGTCGGAGTTTGCAAGCAACTGCATTGAGTCCCACTACGCTGAACCAAAACGTGTCCCTTTTGAAATGTCTTGGTTCCAGTGAAAAGCACAATCAGAATCACCTTGGTTGTCCTAAGTTTGCGGTGCTCAAGATGCTCAAGCTACACAGAACTGTTGCTCTGAATCTCCCCTCGGGACCTCCAGCTTTGAGGCTTTGGACGCGACATCTGGCTGATGTGCTCCATGCTGTCCGTTCAGTTGCGCTGCCAACAACCACCAGGAAGTGCTGTGTCAACAAACCTTGAACTTGTACATCTTGGATCATCTTGGCTGGCTAAAACACGTTAAAATCATTAAACCTGTCTTAAGCTACTCCTGCACAGACTTGTACTTTCACAGCTTCGACCAAGGCGATGAAAGTTTTCGATGCGCGGCAAAATGCACTCGCAAAAAGCAATGCAGCAAAGCCATGTCTGACAACACCACTCCCACCCTAGATCGTCTACCCCTTTAAACTTAAAACCCCTTCAACTCCCTTTGATTCTGAAAAGGAAGGATCTGCTTTGGGTTGTGGAAGAACTGGTTCCGACAAGCTGGCACTGTTTTGGCCCAGGAAGCTCTTTAGCCAATACCTAAGGAAATCTAAGGAACATAACGCTAAAGTACGACTTTTGAATCAGGCGGATCGAGGGAACCGCTCTACTCGTTGTCTGTGTGCAACATGTTCAGGACGTTGCTCCTCTGCTTACAGCAACACAGCCAATAACGCATCGCTGCATCACATCAAAAGCAACGGAAGCATACGGAAGCAATGCTTTGGACCAAAACCGCACCTCTGAAAAGAATGGAGCTTGCAAACGATTGCTCCATGCATTGAAAGCCACAAACAAATTGCGGCGTGGAAAAGGTGAGCGGTTGCCGCTCGAAGCATGGAGCAAGTTGGAATCGAAGAAGAGCACCTTGAAAGAACACACGCAACACAGAAGCAACACAGAAGCCAAATGCAGACTGTAATAGAGAAGGTTCAAATGTCAATCGCAACGCTGTGAACATTTTCAGTTGGAAGAATTGAAATTTCCTAAATTTCCTTAGCTCTGTGCATCACCAGGTGCTCCTGTACAATACTTGATCCCATTGGATTCTGCAAGTTGTCGAAGATGTTCTTCTGCGGGCGTGCCATAGACCTCAGGGATGGGGCATGTCTGAAAATGTCTGAAACTGTCGACAGAGCAAGTTGTTCTCCACGCCTGTGATTGCAAAGACTTCTCCCAATTGGCTCCCTTCTGTCGCCCAGGACAGCGCAAGAAACTCTTATGTGATCCAGGAATCACCATCAGAGCACCGTTGTATTCAGCCTCGCATTTTGAGGGAAGCAATTCCACAAATTTCCACGCTCCAACCGGATTCAACCAGGAGACATTTTGGTCCAGAAACACCACCGCAGATAAACTGCGAGGACGTGGCATGCCATCCTCTGCGTGCCAAGTTTCAAAATCGCCTTGGCTCAAGGAGCGAAGGTCACGGAGGCAAAACTGCATTCCCTGCAGCAAGACAAACCAAATTCCAAAACTGCTTGCTTTCCATGTCTAAAGTCTGCTTGGCGTTGCGCTTCAAAAACATCGGAGCAAAAAATGAAAAAAGGAAGGTCTTGCTACGTCTTGCTGCTTGGCTGAGAGTCTATGCCACGAGAAGCCAGTGCCCTTAAATGGTGCTTGCAGGTTGACACGAGACCTTAGCTTGTCGCTGAATTTCTGGTCAATATATAATGAGCCAAAAAGCATCAAAAAGCAACAGTCTAAACAGTCTAAACCAATTTTGGCCACTGAACTTGTTGCGTTTCTCAGCAATCTCCACCAAGATTCTGATGCACGTAGATGTCATCATCAAGGATTTGTTGCACGTACTCGGTCAAAAACTTTGCCCTTGCAAGCTCCCCCAAAGGGCTTTTGTCCTCTCGTTGGATGAACAAAAATATTGCATGTGAACCCACTGCAGTGTCCGTTCTTGAGTAATCAACCATGCCTTTTTTGCATGAAAGACGGTGATATCAACACAAAAACTGGTGGATATTTCTAAACAGTCGTGAGGATCATTGTGGCTTGTCTTTGCTTTGCGCCTCGTGGATTGCAAAGATACTTCTGAGCACCGTTGAGTTCGCTTCTGTTACAAAGCGGCAATTGTCTGTCACCTTCAACCTCAGAGAGGTTTCCAAGAACCGATGAAAATGAGGGAGGAAAGGCGTGCAATCTGGTGAAGTCTCACATAACATACATAACATGATGGGCCCTCTGGCTTTGGTTCACAGAGCAGGCGACTGATCTTCGTTCGTGAAGGTCTGCAAATGGTTTTTGCAGGCCTCTTTCAGCTGCGTTCACTGCATAAGGTCACAAACTAGAGGTCACCATAGGTCACCTGTATGCTTCTTGAAAGCTATTCCAAGCAAAGGGAGGTGCATCCAAACGTGACGATTTGGCATGATTTTTGCAGCTTCTCTGTCCAAAGCCCCTGCCTCAATTTGCTGCAGGGGAACGAGGCCGCGCACGATGCAGAAACCAGTCTCTTCGTATGCGCAGAGTCTCAGTGGTGTGTGGTGCGGGTAGGAATGGCAACCCAGAAGCCTTCAGCTGAACGCAAGCTGCTAATAATAACATCTATGAAATCAGTAGACCATGACTGAAGGTTTGCTTCAAAGAAGATTTGGCTCCTGGCTCTGCTTGGCTCAACGGCTTGACTTGCGCAGAGCACCAAACCACAGGATCTGAACGCAAAGCCACCTGTCAAACAAAGTGTGACGTTGGCCGAGCCGAAAAGGAACACTTCACCTTCAGGACAAAGAAAGCGTGAGAGAACTGAATGAATTCTATTCTTGTCCTCGGCATGCTCACCACGTGTCTTGTAAGACTCATCTGAAGGCGTGGCATAGCCTCCAAGCAGGTAGGCTGAGAGCAATAGGACAATTTTTTTGACCGGAGGTGGTGTCACAGAATGTCTTCGAACTCTTTATTGACAAAACTTCCCACTCTCAACAAGCCAAGTCTGAAGAGGTCTTGTCTCAGCGCGTGGCACCTTCGAAAGCTGACTCAAGCTCCATGGCAGCTACTAGCAAAGTGGGAAGTCCTTCGTTCCTGTATTGAGGCCCACGGGAAAAACGTAATAGAAAAAATATGTTGCGTAATCCAATAGCTGAGTCATGCTGAGTCTATCTGATTCTGTGCTTGTGCATCTCTCTTTTCTCATCTTGGGCCATGGACACTGAATGGAATCAAATCATGTCTGGTCTCTTAACCTTTTTGCCATTTGTTACTTCAAGGAGTGCTGCGAGGTCTAGAGATTTACTGCCAGTGGCAAGCAGTTTTCGCGGTCGCAGCCGATCGTAGCGCACAGCCACAGCTACGGGCGATCTAGCCTCAGAATCGCCACCTGCGAATTGGGCATCCAATGGCATATTGTGTTCTTGTCAGGGCATATCACACAAATGCGACAAGCCCTTCTCAATCGGACCTGTACACCTCCACAAATTTGTAGAAGGTCATCACCTTTGTGCAGAGCAAAGCTTCACCGAATTTTGGTATCTTGGATTGATGCATGTGTCAGGTCCCGGCCATGAAGAGCGTACCCATACCAAACCTCGTGCAACACGTTCACCAAAAGAGAACAAACTGGACCTCGTCAAAGCCCTGAGTCTTCCACCACTGCATGGCATAGTTGAAATGCGTGTGCTCATCTGCCCAGAACAGTAAGTAATCCTCAGCCAGCGACTGAGCTGAGTTGAGATGGAAACTTGCTACAAATGCTACGCGTGCATCAAGATAGCAGCCACCATGGTCCTCTTTGTGCTTCATGGTGAAAGGAAGCTGACGGCGATAACCAGCTTTGAAGTCATCCTGGCACCGGTGTTGCTTCGATAACCTCACACCGATGAGTCAACACTCTGTACCCCTGGTGAAGGTGCAAAATCGTGTTTTGATCAGTCTTGGAATGTTCACGCTTACACTCGTATGGGTAAATCATGTGTAAATCAAATCAGAAAACATGAAAACTCTGAACGGCATCGGCCGGTCACTTTTTCCCGTGTCAACTGGTCTTTGTCTCAGAGGCATCAACCTCGTAGCAAAGCACCAGTGTGGTATGACGACATTAGAAGCTGAAGTGATAGAAAGCATCCAAAACATCAGTGCATTCTGTGTATTCTGTGTCTTCTTCTTTGAATCATTTTGAATCAAGTCTCAGGAACTTGTTCACAGTTTTAACGGCTGCGGCTCCGGTAGCGCCGGCCCTGGCAAAGGAGATTCTTGCAATTTTTGACACCTTATTTAATAACGTATATGTACATATTGATGTATATATGTACATATTCTGATGTATATATATATATATGTAATATATATATATATGTGTAATATATATATATATATACATATATGTAATATATACATATATGTAAATACATATGACATATGTATATATATATGTATATGTATATGTATATATATCTATATGTATATATATATACATATGTATATATATATATACTATTTCTGGAATATCTGGAAGAAACCCATCTCAGAAAGTCTGGTCTTGTTTCAGGGCTTCAGATTTCTTCTGGGTGAAAACAAGATACGATAGACTTGAGCTCGAATACATCACAGAAAAAACCAGCAGGCTAGACCCGGTCGTCGTCCAGACTGCGACGCCCCCTGTGAGGAGCTCTGGCAAAACATCAGCAATTTTTCATCCTTTCGACACTGCATAAAAACACATAAAAACATCAATTTATTAAAGTCAAAGTTATGCGTTATGCGTTTCTTAAAAGTCAAAGAATTTCAAACATCCGAACCCATCTGAACCCATCTGAACCTTGCACCCTGCAGGCCTGTCACGATCCCGGCTCCTGCGGTCACCTCTGCTCCTCCGATCATCTCTACTCCGATCGTCCCGACTCCGTCGGTCATCTCGGCTTCTTCTATCATCCTGGCTCCTGAGACCGAAGAATAGAATAGCATAGACAATGCATAGACAATGCATAGACAATGCATAGACAATGCATAGACAATGCATAGACAATGCACAGACAATGCACAGACAATGCATAGACAATGCATAGACAATGCATAGACAATGCATAGACAATGCATAGACAATGCATAGACAATGCATAGACAATGCATAGACAACGCATAGACAACGCATAGACAACGCATAGACAACGCATAACAACGCATAGACAACGCATAGACAACGCATAGACAACGCATAGACAACGCATAGACAACGCATAGACAACGCATAGACAACGCATAGACAACGCATAGACAACGCATAGACAACGCATAGACAACGCATAGACAATGCATAGACAACGCATAGACAACGCATAGACAACGCATAGACAACGCATGGACAACGCATAGACAACGCATGGACAACGCATGGACAACGCATGGACAACGCATAGACAATGCATAGACAATGCATAGACAATGCATAGACAATGCATAGACAATGCATAGACAATGCATAGACAATGCATAGACAATGCATAGACAATGCATAGACAATGCATAGACAATGCATAGACAATGCATAGACAATGCATAGACAATTAGACTACTAAGCAGTTGAAGTCATGCTGATGACCGCAACCATGCTGTACTATACATGCTGTTGCAATGTGGCGAAGAGGAACAAACACCTGCAACAATTCTGAAAACTCATTCGACTCTCATGAGATCGAACGATCGAAAGATCGAGCGACTCTCTTTCGATCGTGTCCCGGCAGTCCCCAAGATCTTCCCCGTGCCTCCTGCGACTCCTTCTGTCCTCGTCACTGCGACGAGTTCGACTGCGGGCGCCGCGATCCTTCTCCTGAGCCATTGGCAAAGAATACTTAGCAAAACAACATCTCCTAATTGTCAACAAACAATCAACCAATTATCTCCTACAACCAATGAGACTTCTTTCTTGTACATCATACATCAATGTGGAGATGATGAATTGTCTCGGTTGCACCATGACCATAGATTGGCAAACGGCGACGGTTCGCAGAAAAGGATTTGGAATAAAACAGCCCTATCTTCCCATACGTCCATCTCAACAAATGATGTGATATGATGAGCATTGGTAATGATGGTAATGGTATGCTCAGGAAGCCCATTGCGGAGCCAAGTGTTCAACTGTCGCCAAGTGTCTCTGTCATCCCTTTCATCTTTCTCTTCAGGAGGACGGTCCTTGATGATCTTCTCGTATTCCAGCCTGCAGTATCGTCAGCTGAAAACACTGGTGCCATTAGCATTGATAAACTCCGGCTTTGCAGTTGCAGTGACATTGTAATGTCAACAGATCTTTCATTCAAGGCACTGCTTTTCTCGCAGCTTTACGTAGCCCTTGTGAATGTCACTTTCCGGATGGATGTCTGGCTTGTACTTTCCTCCTTCTGTCTCGCGGACGTTGATGTCCGCAAACCGGAGCTTGTATTTCAAGCCGCAAACATCGCAAAGCCTGTCCTGTTTCAGGGGTGTCAGAAGAGTAGACTGAGAGTACAGAGTACACGCTACGAGGCTACGAGGAACCTGAATGCCTGTCATTTTGGACAACCCCTAATTTGATGGCATCATTTCAAGAATTTAGGTTCACAACATGGGTTCCAGGTACGCTACCCCTGCTACACCTATCTGGGACATTCTGGGCATTTCCACAACTTCTGCTCCTGGTCAATCATGACAGCGATGCCTTCAGCATGCCTTGAGAGGAGCTGCAGAAGATCTTCGACATGGTGAATAACTAACTGGGTCCAACTGGTGGTTTCACCTCCAAAAAAATATGTCAGTCAATTGAAGATCATCGGGAGCGATGGAGAATAAAAAGCATTTGAATCTAGCCAAAAAAGATATCAACTACTACAAAAAGATCAACTTGCCGTTGCGTTTCGACATGTGCTAAGCTTTGTACCTGCGCTTTTCCCGCGCCACCTCACATATCATAAAGCATTGATAGCTGTCAAAGGACAGGACTCGAAGGGCACACACACACACATGTTGCAGAACATGATAGACAAAGCAACAATGAAAAAGATGAAAAACGTAGCCAAGAATGTCAAGAACGTAAAGAACGTCAACATCTGCCAGGCGGCTTTGTCCTCGCACTCTCGAATGCCCTTGTCAATCAAGTGTAGGAGATCATCTTCATACCTACCTGGGCACTGCACTGAGAGCGTTCAGTTCAGAGCGTTCAAGTGCTTTTGTGACAAGAAATATCCATGGACCCAACATGGCAAATACATCATGGCTTAAATGATGAGATGGTCTGAGATGCTCTGCAATCAGTTGCAGTCTGTCAAACGTATTTATGATGCACAATTCCTCAACATGACCACATGTTACATGTATTGATCCCCACCATGATGACAATAGTAATTTTTGATTCATGAAGAGGGCTGGAACTGAGATTAACCCCTTGTAGCAAGCAAACCTTTTCCAATACCGACAGCCGTGCTTGTGCACCATGGTCAAAAAGCAAGCAGCTCACCAAACCTCTCAAATCTCCCTGTCTCTGAACAGAGTTCAGCACCTCCCCACATTACTCTTCCAACAGCTTTTTATTTCCTCTGGTCTGAAAAAGAGAGCACAACCGGCACAACCTTCCAATTCCGAGCGACGCTTGTATTTTTGATAATCTTTATGCGATTTGAATTCTTCTCTGACTCCAATTGAATGGAGCTTGTTGCCTCAGCGAATCAAATCTTTCCGAGGTTTTGTCGACTCTCAGCTCGCAGTCCACATCTCAACCACATCTCAACTACATCGCTACATTTGCTTTCCATTCCTCTGAGTTTGCTACATGGAGCAATCACGCTCTTTGGGTCGAATTCAGCCCGCATCTCAGTTGCACAAATGAATATCCAAGAAACAAAACAAAACACACACACACAAAGAATCAGCAGAATTTTAGATTTTAACCTTCCGATTTTAAAACGTAATGTTTTCCACTTGTCACTGGACTGCACCAAGGAACTGATTCGATCTCCCTACCTAGCGTCTTGCCAGGGCAGTAGCCGACCAAGAAGAACTTGCAATAATCGTCCTGTCGGATCAGGTCGCAGCTTTCCCATCTAGTCCCATCTAGTCCCTCTGTTTCCAAAACTTGGAAAGAAAGTCATGGATGGTTTCAATCAGATTCAATCTGAGTTCATAGGTGTGCGCTGCTCAGATCTACCGACTGCCGCATTTCATGTTGTAAAGCTGTGGCCTTTTTGAACTCGGGCTCACCTTAGCTCACTCCAGGCTACCAATCTTTGTCAAAAGATTCAGATCTATTGGAACCTCAAAAATGATGTGGCTTCCTGCGACATAATGAATGGATTGTTCTGTTTTCCTGCCTTTTTTTGCCTTGAATGACTGATGCTTATGGATTTGCACGCATTTCACTGGACAGCTCCTACCATTGGTTCGGAAGTTCCGAGGTGCATGGAATGCCTGGTGCAAACCTATGCATGCAACCACCATGCAACCATCGAAGACAATGGAATTTGCTTCCGGATTGTACTCTGATTGGATTTTTCCAATGCATCTGCTGAGGCTCTTGAACACACTGCTTGGCTCAACGGATAAGCCCTCAACAGCAAAGTGCACAGCAAGGCAATGACTGCTGGTTTCTATGTGCACCTGGCTATGGCCATCAGCCATCACTAGCCATCTATGGCCAAGCTGCCATTGACCTTGTTCTTCTTTGATACATCCCGGTTGGTGCCTGACGACATGCTCAGTGGGTGGTTTACATAGCCAAAAGGAAAAGCAAAAACTCTCACAGTTTTTAAACATAAACATTTTTGTATATTTTTGTTGCTTTCAATTTTATGCCCTGCACACTTGCGGCAACTCCTGCGATCAAAGCCTAGCTACCCATGAGGGCATCCAGCAAGGCTTTGTTGCGGTTCATGATGGCCAATGGGCACAAATGATCTTGGTCAAAATTAGGACTTCCTCAGTGAATTTCAGGTGAACTTCAAAACGCCATGCTTCGAAGGCACTTTTCTTCTCATATTAAAAAAAAACATCTCATCATGTCATGGTTGATGCAGGCTTGGAGGGCTTCCCTCTGAAACGATTTCAGAAACTGGGAGGGGCCTGAGTCTACTGAGTCCCCCTGCAAATCTTTGAGAGGGAAGAAAGGGAACTTGTGGATTTGGCAAATTGTTACATTCTTTTTGGTAAGAAGATGTAAGATATGTAAGAAGGATACTTCGGAGTTCCACCATGACCATGATCCACCAGGATCCACCAGGATCCACCAGGATCCACCAGGATCCACCTGTTGCTGCTGAATTAGTTTAAGAGGAGCTGCAAACGTTACTGCCGAGCTCACCTGTCACGGATCCGAGCCAAAGCGCCAAAGCGCCACAGCATGTCCAAACAGAATGTCCGGGAATCCGACAGGAATCCCACAGGAATCCGACATTCTCTGAACCATCTGCACTATCTGCACCGTTCAGAGAGAAGCACAGGACAACTTTGCGGGAAATGCGGGAAACGCAGAAAAAATGGCAATGTCAATTTGGTCAAGTGGCTGACAGGCCAAACACGGTGCCTCGTGTCCCAATGGAGCAGTGGTGAGCAATTCAAAAGCCTTTGATCCCTTCGGCTTTGGCAAACTTTTTCGAACTCTGGTGGAAACTGAGACAAACCCGGCAAACAGGCCGTTAGATTCATAATTACGTGGTCTATGTGACGGATCTAATCATATAGCCATGGCGATGATTCATGATGATTCACCACGGCGAGGTTTGGGGTATCATCAACATCACTCCCTTCCAGCCGACACGGTGCCGTCAAGCCAAGCTGCGCTTCCGACACCGCCTATCAGTGAGCTCCACCCGCCAGGAGCCGAAACATGCTGCAGCTGGGGCAAAGACAGTGAACGTGATCGCATTGCGTCCAAAAGACTCGGACTGCTTGAATGACACACACACACACAGACACAAGCTTGTACTGCTCAATGACACATGTCGATTGATAAACTGATAAACCTGTCTCTGCCAAGCAAATTTCGATCAAAAAAACGAAGCAGTCACCCGCAGCTTTTGTTGTCCTCATAGAGGACGTCGATGGCGGTGACCAAGGCCTCTGAACAAGCGAACTTGCAAATCGTGGCTCTACAGGAGAAAAAAACAGACCTTCTGAAATAGCTACGGATCAAAATCTTGTTACCACCTTCTCACCTTGGTGAATTGGTTCATCCTCCCAAGAATATGATAATTTGATGTGAAATCACAGGTTTTTGACCTTTTGACCCTTCCCGAAATCATTTCAATCTAAGATCACTAAGATCATCAAAATTGCCACTGGATCTTGGATCCCATATCTTCACCATCCGGCAATGACCTGAGCGCATTCTTCGTGGTTTCGGGCGTTGGCGTTCTCTGCCAACTCATCTGCTAGCAGATAGAGGTACTGGCACAGTGTGGTGATCTGGCGAAGCACACATCGATGTTCGATTGGTGGAAAACAGTCAATTTTTTTTGAGTCCTGGTAGGGCCCAGGTAACAAACATGAAAGTGCCAACAGTGCCAACCACATGTTCAAATCTTGTCAAACTAGACATCAAAGATATTCAACGAGCCCTTGGTCCTGCTTCTTGTCTGGCCGATTTTTCAGCCTTGCATACCTCCCAAGTAAAAATGATTCCAGACACAAGAAACACCCTGCTGAACAGGTCATTTGTGGGATTCCTCTTGAACATGAGGCCGGTGTCACAAATGCCTCCCAATGCCAAATGATGAACATCTTGTAAAATCAATCAATGAACTATACAGAAATGGGCGGGATGGATGCCTTCCAACGAGATTGGGAATCTCTCCTTCCTCGAGTACACCACGCACGCGAACCCACCTGAGCTTGACTGGCGTGTTCGAAAAGAATCTTCACAATTCACAACTAGGCTTCAAATAAGATAAACTGCATTGTGCACTCAGATTTGGCTACTCCAAGATTTGAAAAGGACTTACTATTTTGGAAGGAATGAATTCTGCTGCAAATGGATGTTTCTCTTTCGCATCATCTTCCCTTGTATCCTTTGGAAGCTTGAGATCTTGAGTTCATGGCGTGGGCACCTCTTTGCGTGTTGCCCGATCAAGGCGATATGATGGAAGATGTCCACGATTCACAAGCACAGTGGATCCATCCTGCAATTGGCAAAGGTGCCCTGACAGACAGAAACAACATGAAAAAAATGGGACGAGAATGGGACGAGAATGGGCTTCTTCTGCTAGGTTTGAGGAACATTTGAAGACTTGTCTCAGGGACGAATCTCTGTTCCATCTTGTTTGCGGCCACGGTTACAAGGATCATTTTGCAACTTGTTTGTGACGAAGTGTGTTGACCTGCCAAGGCAGAGTTTTGGCTTTACTGATCGAACTGAGGCTGTCTACACAAGCGAAGGCCCTTTGCCCCAAGAATTCCAGACTTATCCAGACTTCCAGTAGATCCACACACGTACGAAGTAGACGAAGTAGACTCCCCCTTGAATCTTGGTGCTCAGCGACAGCTAGAAAAGAGCTCCAACTACTTTCAAGCCACCTTCAAAGAATGGGTATGCTTCAACTTGGGGCATCAATGAGCCTATAAATGGTGCCAAATGGGTTTATTTGTTAGATATTCTACTAGATTCCAAGATATTTTAACAATTTTTAAACCATAGTTAAACCATATATTCATATCCGGCAAACCGAAGCCTCCCGACCTTTTTTGCTTTGGAAACCTAGCCCTTCACGGAGGACGTCGGACAGCTTCACGGCTTCACCGTGTCCTCTAGGCGCAAAGGCGTCACGACCAGAACTCCTGGAGTTGTTTCACCGGTCTCGTCAGAGCCAGGTCGTGGGCCCACGTGCATCTCCTGGAGAAAAATAAGGATTGGCAAAAAAAACATAAATTAATATTAACATATAACCAAAACAGATTTTGATAGCAGTAGCTAAAACCTATTAAACAGTAACGGTATATTAACTAGTGAAACACATTAGTCATCATTAGTCATAGTTTTGCATAAACGCATAAGTTTTCTGATATAGTATCATATAGGTATATTATTAGTTTTCCAATCAGTCTTGACATTGATGAAAACAAATTAGATCACTGAAACACTGAAACAGAAAACCCAATCATATAAGTCTTACACAATATAAATTATACAAGATACAACAATAACTAAGGTCCTTGCATATCTCATACAAGCGTTAGTCATAGTTATATAGTGACCATTGGTAATACAACCTTCATATGATTATGATTAAGACACCATGAAAATGAATAAACCGTCAGATCCATCAACCAGAAAACACCATTAGGAAATTGCTAGCATCATATAGTCAGTAATAAGATGTAATAAGTACCATCATATACCATATTCATGTATGACCACAAATAAGTAATATACAACCAAATATACGTACAACCAAATAACCGTTAATAAGTAGGTACAACAAGCAGCTAGTACTTTCTTAATTGTGAACAGCTTTGAGAACCCATAATCTGGTCAGATCAGTCGTCAGAAAACCAGATCTTCCATGGCGCATCCTGCACCTTTTCGTCTCCCCACCTGATCATGATCGAAAACTCCACGGACCTCAAGTCACAGTGCCAGTTTTCGTTTCAAAATTCAGGATTTTCTGGTGGATTTTGTGATTTCTGCCGCCTCCACCACTCGGTAGACATAGTCCGGAACCTGGCTGAAGCGGCTGAAGTGCCCAAATTCGCAGAATTTTCTCGTCTTCGGAGGTGCTATCCGTGGCCTGATCCTTCCATGGAAATGGACTGCCACTGACCTGGCAGCTGTCGCTATCCGTGTACAAAACTCAGAGCATCATGAGAAAATACGAGAAACATCTAAGCTTGGCAGCTTGGCGCTCGAGTTGGCAGACGTAGAGAAGGGGAAGTGTAGCAGGTGTAGCTTCTAGAACAAAGCTTCAGAACGAAAAGCGATCACCCTTTTCTATGTGGCAACGTCACCAAGTGCCTCCGAACCTGCAGAATTTTAGCAGGATCAGGATAATGGTCAAGTTGAGATGTGAGACTCTGCAAAAATTGGAACTTTGTACACAATGTCAGAACTATGTCACGACTATGTCATGACTATGTTGAAAAGGTTGACATTGAATCTTCGTCGAAAATGCTCTGACCACCACCTGGCTTGGCAGCACCTCTTCAGAGACAGGCTGAGTTCCTGTGCTCGGCATGTTTGGCGTGGCATCGGAGGTCCACAGTAAAGTGCACAGGTCCAAATGGGGTCCAAATGGCAAAAGGAATGGCAGGAAGTAAGCTATCCATAGCTATCCTCGTCTGTAAACCTATGTAAACCTCAAAGTGATCTGGAAGGAAAGCCATTGTGCAAGTCGCCCAAAGGAAACGTGCAACATATCATATGCTTTTATTATACTTTTTATTATTTTTTCAGTCAAGAATCTTTGACTGGAGCGATCAGCCCAACTTTAAATGGTGGTTTGCTTTGGTGGTTTGAAATCCTGCAAATACATGCAAATACATCATCGTGAAAACCCCTTTCTAAAGGTTTCCAGACATCCAACATCACTTGAGAATCTTTGCAGCGGAGTGTCAAGTAGAGTAAGAGCACCGTTTGAAAAAAGAACAAGCAAGACGAGACCATCTGGGCAGAAACCGCACCGCGATGAGCCACGCTTGCAAGCTGAGGCGAAGGGCAGAAATGGCCAGCACCACTAACATGACCTTACAATTCTTACAGCTCGTGTTCTTGGAAAAGTGACGAACAAATCAATTTCTCGGAATCTTTCTCTTGGATGATTTTGCTGGAAAGTGGAAACAACATGCAACTTTGCAGAAAAGTCACGTAGTCCATGATTGCTCGCAAGATCCAAATCCCATGTTGCAGGAAACTGATCGACTTGTCAGTTGGTCCAGCCACCATCCGGGGAATCGCTGTGCAAAGCCCTGGCCACAGTGCGATGATCCACTTTGAACATCCCTGGATCGGGTGGCCGAAAATGCCTGGCCCAGCCACTGAGACAGAGATCCAAAGGTATGCCACGCAAAAGCTCGGGATCCACTTGTGTTTGCAACTCGCGAGACACTGACTTCGACATGGCAAGCCCGGGAGCACCTAAGCCGCCTAAACCATTTAAGCTGCTTAAACCTCAATTGAATGCCAAACTCGAGTGATAATTCTGAAATTTCTATGGCTTGTCTTGTATTGATTCATCTTCACAGACTTCACAGGTCGCGATTCAACGCAAGCCTCAATCGATGACACCATGTGACAACTGATTGGATCAAAGGATGTTCCATGGAATCTCTCATGGCTTCCATGCCTTGAAAGTGCCACAAATTTTCTGGAAAAACAATTGAAGCAAAATCAACTATATACATCTATACACCTGCAGCTAGTCCCTTCAGCATTTCAATCAAACTTCCGGCTTTAATTCTCCCAAGAACAATAAGAAAATACAAGTGTGAAGGGGTTGAAAGGCATCAAGATTGGTGCTTGGGGATCCCATCTCTGGGTGTCTGGGCGGTATTTGGAGGGTTTTTATGTCATTTTCCCAATAGAAATGGCAATTCGATGCTCATCGTTTTCTCAACAAACATGGCATTTTTTGCGACATTTCTAGATCGACAGCCGTGGTTCGAGTCAGTCAGGGCCTGCAGCCGAGGCATTGCCAGGCGCTCGCGCCGCATTTCGATCAAATCGCGTTTCCACTTCATCCTGTGTTTCCCGTGTTTCCCGTGTTTCCCGTGTTTCCAGTTCAAGTGAGTCGAGAACTTGAAAAAATCACTTCTGGTTGTGGCTTCCGATGGATTAGTTCAAAATTCCGTATGTAGTTTCTGTGTATGCTAAGTTGGCGAAGAAGCACCAGAACATCCCAAACTGTCCTAAACATTGCGACAAGAAGCCGCAAAATCCACCGCCGAAGCTCTAGATTTAAAGTTGTTGTGCCAACTGCTGGAATGACAATTCATGACAACCCAACGAACTTTCACCCTAATCACACATCATGATAGACAATTATAAACGGAAATTCAATCTTTCAATATATTTGAATAGTATCTGAGTTTCAGTGTTTGTCTTCGCTACCTGCGAAGTTGCCACGCTCCCAGGCTGAAAACCATCAGCATGCAAACCTGAAGTTGTCACAAGCTGACAGATTCGCAAATGTTTATTAGTGTTTATTGTAATTTCTGAACGTCAAGCTGACAGAGCCAAGCAGCAAATCCAGTGGCTAAGAGCTGCCATTTCTCGTTGCCGCGAATGCCATACTGCCTCGTCCCAGGAGACTTGGGCTACTTGGAAGTTATGGTCACCTGGAGATTCGACCCAACATGAGCGTGCAAGAATCTGTTCATTGGATGACCATTCCACATTGGAAACGATCGTGGTTGTGAAGTTCAATAATCAGAGTCATTGTAATGAACTTTAAATTACTTTTTTTTTTGTATTGTCCCGACACCAAACTCGGTCACCATGTAAACATCAAGGAAAACCACAGCACATCCACTTCTGTTGGATGGACTGAGGCTTTTTTAGTTGCCAATCTAATTACCATGCAACCTCGGTGTACGGCTACAAACAATTTCAACTGCTGGGTTGAGCTTTGCCATGTCAGCAAGCTCGATAAACCTAGGGTTGCACCACCATGTAAACAAACTCGTTTACTTGCATGATCTTGCATGTATTGTCATGTATTGTCATGTATGGTTGTTTTGGACTCTTCATATATGTCTATGGTCCAAATATTGTCACCATAGCCTTTTTGGCGCAACCGGAGTCCCGCCTGTTGCGAACCATTCGACCAACAGGGCTAGTCACCTGGTGCAAAGCGGCCACACAGCTGCTTTAATCAAAAAAACATCAAAACATCATCAGCAAACCACCCAAAACCCGATTGTTTCCAGATTTTCCAGGTCGAAGTCTCTGAAGTGTGGAAATTTTGGATCGGGTTGAGGTCACCACCGGATCTGACAATCTCACCAACCTGAGCTAAAACGCCGGACTCGGTGTCATAAATGGATCCCTGAATCCACATTTGAAAACATATAAAGCCAATGGGTTGGGATAAGTTTGAGAATGTGAAACCAATACATTTGGTAATTTTTTCGTAGAAGCTTATTAAACTTGGAGGATAAATGTTGAGAATTTTCACCCATATCCTGATATCCTGTCCAAGCTCACCAACTTCCCACCTGATGATCACCGAACCCTCCACTTGGAAAGGTCGTGGATACAGTTGATCTGACCTGAGCTGAAGAAACCGTGGAAGAGCATCCCTTAGGGGAGCACTGATTGTTCTTGATCAGTTGGCATGACCAAAAGCCGGGTGTTGCCTGTTTGTGACTGTTTCATCATGGGTGAAGGAAAACATCTTTGTTGCGCGCAAAAATGTGATCATTCACCATTTCTTTGGCACGTTGTCGACCCATAAGGCTGGCGCTGGCTGAGGATTTCAATATCCTCCTTGGTGGCTGGCCAAAGAACCTGTCGTAGTGAAGCTTCTGAGAAAACGGAACTTGGAAGAAAGAAGTTGGGCAAATTTGCTGCCGGCCTGCCCAGTAGTTGTGCGACTGCGGATGATCACCTGAATTCCACACATCCCGATGGTTCCACCATTGAATGCTTCAAACCTTGTGGTCTATCAGTTGAGTCCTGCAATGGTTGGGAGGATTCCCATAATGTGGGAGGCCCTTAAAATAAACATGTCGTCCTCTCTGACATCCTACAATCCACAACATTTTGTGATAGTGGTTTGCCTCCATGACTCCAAAAGCATCATCATCATCATCATCACCATCATCATCATCATCATCATCATCATCATCATCATCAAATGGTTTATCATCACTTTCCCTATTGTATTGGGCATTTTATGGCTGCTAAATCATCGGCAGCAGCCCATGGCCCCGACATCTTTCTGTTGCTCCGCCACAGCGTTGGGATCACGTAGGCGCAGCGGTACGGGGGCTGATGGGGCCTCCGCCAAGTGAGACCGACCTCTGTAGGGTCATCATTTCACCACCAAGTGACACTCAAAATTGGGAAACTTATAGAAACTTATGACACTTTTATGATAAAAGTTATCATATTTTGGGGGCTAATCACTATCAACATCACTATCAATGAATCAATCACTATCTACCAGTAATTCTTGCGATGTTTCACCCGCTAGGGTACATCACACCTCAGCCAGCCGCTGAGCTGCCTGGCAGGAATTCAGAACAAGCAGGAATATGATTCGATTCGCAAGTTGATTTGGAGTATAGCGTCGCTACATACCCCTATTGGAGAAAACATGACAAAACATGACAAACCATGACAAAACCCTAAACCATCCAAAACCATCCAAAACCGTCCAAAACCATCCAAAACCATCCAAAACCATCAAATGTGTGATCGAAAGAGAAGAGGCAAGGAAACATCCACTATAGATGCTGCAGGGAAGCAGAGAGGGAGACCTACTAAGCCGCCAGGTCAAGTATTTCCGGATTGAAAATTGAATATTTTCCAACACGAAAACTGTGTCCGGAGCTGCCAATCAGACCCAGAGCCTCATGAAAAGTAGGATCCCTACTCCCAAAGCGATCTATCACCATCATGTGTCCAACCAATATTCACAGCATTGGTTGAATATTGGTACATATTGGTGATATTCATGATGGTCCAATTGGTTCAAGCATATTCATATTCAAGATATCACCAACATATGGGTTGTCTGAAAAATAGAAAACCCCAAAGCCACTGAAACCAGTCATTCATAGGCAGGAATTCATGACATTATTGGTTCCCAATTTAGAGAAACACCAATGTTGTTGTGTCCAAGCAATATTATTACCAATATGGTTTCCTACAATTGGGGTACACCATGGTACACCCAAATCATAGGATCACCATTCAGCGAGCTTGGTACCACCATGACCCGTCCGCCTCTTGGAAATCTTGTGCCTCAGGGATTTGCTCTCCATGCTCTTTGACATGGTCCTGGTGCCGACGGCCACGTGGTGTTTGACAGCGGGGGTTTTCAAGCAGATTAGAACATCAAAACCTTGGAAAACCAAACAAAGGTAGTGGATAAAGGTTGCATGATATAACCTCTACATGATACGGTTCAGATTCTAAGACAAGCCTACCAGGTAAACCAACTTGGCTGAACCAGATAGATTTGGAATCGGTGGATCCCCCAGCTGAGGTTCGATCTTTTTGAGCCTCACATCTCCACGATGAGTTTTCAAAAAATCATATCGAACAAGTGAAATCTCCTGGACACTACACACATTGCTGCACCTCAAAGTTTCTACTTGTCATTACTTATCTATCCCAATCTATCCCCACTAGTAAATATCGTTGATTGTGGGGGCTTCACGGGCTGTTGGTTTGGAGGAATTCAGTGTGCATTTTGCAAGATTTTCTTCCACTTTCTTATCAATTTCATCAAACTAGATCAAACTAGCTTTTTCCTTCATCTTTTTTCCATGGTTTCATCGCTGGGGAACGGGAGCGTGTCCTCAATGCGGCGTTCTACGAAGCGATCTTCTTGCCTCCAGGTATAGGGAGGTGGAACTGTGTCAGCAAAAACTTGGTTTTCTCGCTAATTCTGAAGATAAACAGTCACTGAGTCATTCTTTTTATGTTACAGTCAACATATGTCGTATGTCATATGTCTGGCCACCATACGTCTACTGCTCCGAGGCACCCGGAAGTTGCGACTAAGCTGGGAAGCCGTGCTGCATGTCCATTTTGGTCGTTGTGTCCACAGGCTCCAACTGCGCTACAGGATGCGCCCCAGGATGCTGGATTCTGATGGCTCAACGATCTGTTTCATGTTTCAGTTTTGAGAAGGATTACAGTGATTACAATAGTACAATAGTACCCAGTGATCCCAACTATTTTGGAAACCGAAAAATTCGAGTCATACAAACAGCGCTGATAAAACGTTGCCAAGCAACTGGAGGTTTCGCCGGTGAATCTGGTGTTGGAAGGGTTTCTGCCTGACCAACAGAAAGGCATTGATTTTTCTCGACATGGAGACATTATGCTGTTGACGGGTTTTCACATGGATAGTACCTCCATGTTTTCCTCGAATAGAAACGTCTCTCAAGATTGCAGGGTAAGGGTAACAGTACGAGTAGCATGAACTTATCTTCTGAAGTAACTGAATTCGATTGTCGAGACAGAAAGGGAAAATGACTATCTCACAAGGTCATGATGGTTCATCAAGTTCTAGAATGGTTTCGACACTTCCAGCAGGAGATGCAGCATGGCGTTGCAAATTTAAAGTCTGCCCGTTCTGTGGTGTGACAGTTTTGCATCTTGCGTTGTTTGCGTCTTTGACAGTTTCATCGCTTTCTTTTCCAACTTGCCAGGGTTTTCCTGTACGCCTCGTCATGAGTCATGAACCATCTGGGCAACCCTACGACCTTCTCTGACAGTTCTGATGGTTTTTGGCCTGAAAGTGAAACAACAGTTGGCTATGAATCAAAAGCCCGGATCCTGGTTTTTTACACCCTAAATAGCAGGTGCTGGATGGTACTCCTTGAGGAGTCACGTGTTTTTGTAGTTTTGAACCCGCACTATTTTCGCTGGCCAACTGACCTGCCTCCGATTGAAACCACACTGAGGACACTTGCATAGTCTACTACTTGCTCATTCTCAATATGCAGCTTGTGACTGGCTGATTGGCTTCCAAACGGTTTGCTTTACATGTGATTTCACATAGCACAAACTTTGATTTACATCACGGTCGCTTGCAGAAACATTTCATGGGATAGATAGGATGTGCTTCACTTCGAACCGTTCTGCTTCACATCTTAATTAGATTCCAAAGAACAGCATGATTCACAATGGAGAGACACAAAGAGGCTCAATCCGACCAACATGCAAACCTCCTTGGATGTGCATTCCAAATGGTATATGATACATATTAGTTCGTACATATGATGTTTACCCCACTATTTGGTTATTATCCAGTCAAATCCCCATTCTACTGGTTAAACAGGTCAAGCCCAATTTTTGTTGATTAAACCCCCAGTACAGCAACTCAGTATATTAAGTGAATCTCTCTCTCTCTCTATATATATACACACACACATATTTATTAAGTATATTATCAGATAAGAAACCCAGGGATGCTTAACTCATCGCAGCGCGGATCCCCAACGGATCAACATGTCCAGGCGCTGAAATGTCGGGCGCCCGCAGAGGCCGGCAGCCTGCATAGCAAGCTGAAGCTGGGACCTGCTCGAAATGGTGATTTCCTCTGGCTCAATGGCTGACCTTCTTTGGATGGTGGTTGACCTACCCCTCTGAAAAATATGAGTCAGTTGGGATGATGAAATTCCCAATATGATGGGAAAGTCATAAAAGCCATGTTCCAAACCACCAATGTTGAATATGTTGAATCCTATTCTCTGAACCAGATGGAAATAGATGGACATATTTTCACAGACCCAAAAACAGGTGGAATTCGTCAACACCTGGGGATCCCGCGAAAACTGGATGCGGTTCTGTAGGGAAAATGGCCGCAAGAGCTGTGAACCTGGCCACAGGTTCCAGAAGTGTCCAATAGCTTTGGGGAATAAAAGCAACAAATATACGAATGGAGATATGAAAAGGATGATGTAATATATATATTTAATTCCGTCACTTGTGCACAGCAGAAAGATTCCTTTCTCACTCCCAGCTCTGCTTGGCTTTGATCCTCTCGGCTTCTAAGCCGCATTGGTTGCCATTCTGTGGCAAGCTACAAACAGGAAAATGTGCCGGCACACTTCAGTTAAAAACAGGCATGAAAGCTGCAACTGCTTTCCGCCTTTCTCAGGAGGCCTACAGCTAAAGGACAGCTAGTCAAAGCGTTTGGCTGTGCGCTTCCAACTTTCCTTGCAAAAGGAACGGCAATGCGTCCCGAAACAGCTTCACTTTTTCTCTGGTCGTCGAACTCAAAGAAGGCAGAATCGAAGCCGCTGTCGATTCTTGCAAGTAAAAGCTCAGAGTGCGTTGATGCTGGAGTCGCATCTTCCATAGGATGTCTTGGATCCCCACGCCTCTTTTGTGCGCTGCTACAGCTCCTCCTCCTCGTAAACTTCCAGGCGTCAGACGGTGGTGTTTTTCAATGCCTAAAGCCGCAAGTATCTTGTCCCACCTTCTGCGAAAAGCGGAAGCAGAGTTACCATAGAGCAAGTCTTTCGCTTCAAGCTTCTGCCAAACTGCGCACAAAAACTCTGCAACTAGAGCTTCTCGACAAGTAGCGTATTGAACTGATGGCCCTCTGCCGCGTGACTTCGGGCGTTTGATCTTCAAATAAACTACTTTGTCGTGCTCTTCCAGCAGATCCAGAGGTGTGAGTAAATCCTCACGCTGGGCTCCCAAAACTTCACCTATCCGGCAAATGCCGTAAAAGCACAAGAGCATAGAGCATGTAAAACGCTCCCATCCCCAGAAAAGCCCAAGCCCTGCCATTGCTAACAAGACAGGTTCAGGTAACGGAGTGCGGTGCTGATTGGGCTCTGCTATTTCCCAGCGGCCTACTAAGCTCCAAGCTCTGGACATGTGAGGCCGGCTGGCTGGGATCTCGTTTTGCACATGCGCTAGCAGCTGTCTGAAATAAAGCAAAGGCAAACCAGTAGAAAAACTTTCAGCTCCAAACGCTTCCAACGCCATCACCAGAAACGCTGGATGGTGAACCAGCTTCTCAATCAAGCCTTCCGAAAATTTCAGATCGACCCACCTGACAAATCGTTCCCAAAGCTTTGCCCTCATAGCCACCGTCGCGGGCTCCAACAAATGAAAACTGTAAATGTCAGAGTTGGGCCTAGGTCGTGCTAACCTAGGTCCGGGGTGAACAGCTTCTCCAATTCGAGCCCCTAAACACTTTGCACAGCCTGTGATGTCCAGTTTTCTGCGAGCGCCTTTCAGCCCTAGGTCAACTGCAAAAGCCCCGGCTAAGTAGGAGCATAACCTGCGTGGGTAGGCTTCTGCAAGTTTTGTGTAGTTCATGCCCTTCTCTACGCATCTGCCCCGCAACACTATGTGCTTTTTGGTGCACTGACATAGTATTTTCTGCCCAGCAAGATGACAAGAAGTTCTGAAACGCGTGCGTTTCCTCCAAGCTGTCCCAAATCTGCACTGGTCAACTCTGAAGTCTCCCACTTTTCCAGCTTTTAGCCCTAGAACGCGGCTCCAGCTCATCCTGCAGCTTTGTTTCCAGAACCAAGACTGGTCAGGGTTTTCAACCCAAAACAGGACCCCATGCTCGATGCACAGTTCGCACAACTCCAAAACAAATCGCAGTTGCGCATGCCCTGCTTCGACCTTCAGTTGCTGCGTCTCTGTCAAGTCAGGCTTTCCAGCAGGGTGCTCTCTGTCACGCCAGGGCGGCGTAATAGCAGTGGAAAAACTGGCGCAAACCGGAGAAGCTGCCATGGCTCTAAACCACCTAGCTACAATGCCGGAAAAAAGGACTGACTGGAGTGCTGGGTCACTGAGGTCCTCACGCTGGGAATGCTTCAAATCGAAGCATAGGGCCCAAGGCAGCCCCAAGCCAACTAGGGCTCGCGCAAAACCTCGAGCTCCAGAAAAGCAATCTAAAAGCCCTGGGCCATGGTGCACCGCTTCGGCTAAACTGCTGAAACGGTTCCTGTCAAAAACAAACTGACTGGGTGCAAAACTGGCAAGGATCTTTTCGGCCTTGCCCTGCCAGTCACTGTTGTGTTCCGCCTCACTTTCTGGGGCTGCAGCTGTCTCTCTTTTCCTCCCCTGATGTGCGGGCGCCAAGGTCCCCGCGCCTCCAAGTCCGGTCCCGTGCGCAGTGGAACAGCTAGCACAAGCTGCCCGCTCTGAGGTAGAAGAACTCGGTGCCGGATCTTGGGGCGAGAGGCTATGAGGCAGCCGCGCAGGGGGGTTCAAAACTTCTTTTGAGCAGCCTTTCAACTGCAAACCTCTATCCCGCTTGACCTCTTTTGAGTTCCTCCAGTCAAGAGGAAGGTCCTCTAGAAGCTCTTCCTCGTCTGGCAGTTCCGCAAGCTGCGCAGCATGCACACCATGCTGCTCCAAAAACTTGTCAAACTCTTCAAAAACCTTCATGCTGACTTCATCCCACCAAGTAGGCAGAGAGGCTGAGGGAGTGCGAATCGGCTGCTTCCTGGTAGGGTCATCGGCAGGATTCAAGGCACTGCAAACATAGCCATAAAAAGCCCGCACATTTGAACTGACGTGGTGAGGGACAGACTTGCGCAAAAGCCTGTTCAGCGCGGTTGAAGAGCTTCTGCCCTTGATCAAAGCTGCCAAGGACACCTGGCTGTCTTGGAGGTGGATGTAGTACTTGTTCGGCTGCGCTGCTCCCAAGCGTCGTTCGGCGTTCAAGGCAGCCGACATCTCTTTCACATTGATGTGGCTGCGACCTTTGGACTTCTTGACACTGCCGAACTGGTGAAATTGGGTACCTCTGACGCAGGCTTCCCAAAGTGGGTTCATTTTGTAGCTGGCCGTGTCTGGGAGCTCATCCTCAGAGGCAAGACAATCAGTCTCGCGCTGGTATGCAGCCGCTGGTCTGAGAAGCCTGTTCCAGAGGCCTTTCTGCAAGCCATACCGCTGAAACTCCTGAGTTCGGCTGCAGCCGATATCGGCGGCAACAGCAGCCTCCGCTGTTGAAGACGCATCACTACAAATGAGCAAGTCCGATGGCTCCAGTCTGAGGTCAATCACCGCAAGGGGCAGCATCCCGATGCAGACCAAAAGCTCATCCTTCAACCTCGTTGACAGCTTGATGACCTGCTTTGTGCCTACTCCTCTCTGCTGTGTGTAGATCTCCTCAAGGCAGCACATCAATCTGCGCCTGCACTGAAAAGCTGAAACAAGTGCACCAGCCAAAATTTCCAGCAGCCCACCGCTAATCAAACCAACTTCTACCACCTTGAGCATGATCCACGCTAGCGGAACCAAACGCTTCAGGTTGGGGCGGGCTCGCCCCGCCCTGCCATCAACTTGCATGCCCCAAAACTCACCTGCGTATGCCTGCTCTACAGCTTTTCCCTCATGCCGAGGAAGCCTCGCTGCCGCATACGTTTTCCTGACCTCTTCCATCCTACGCCTTCCATCTGTTTTCACCTCGCCGCCATCTGCTAACAACTCAAAGCCCCTGTGGACCTTCTCGAAAATCACAAAGTCATCGATCATGAGCCCACAGCTGACAGGTTGACGACCGGGCCTCTGCTTCAGCGTCAAAAAATCAGCGAGCTTGAATTGTCCTGAACGCAGAATGACTGAGAGGTGAGCGACTTGACCATAGGCGACTGCATTCGTGTCACCCATGGCTAAGGTGTTGAGGCAGGCAAAGAGCTCAGTCTCCTTCTCAAACTCCCCTTTGAAGCACTTGAGGTGCCTGACTTGGTTTGGCGCAAAGCTCATACAGAGAGCATTGCGAATCTTCCGCTGCTCCGGCACCACAAAGCAGTGGTAGTATTCTCTTAAGTCTTCAGCGTGCAAAACCAAGTCTTCATGGGGTTCGAGGTGCATGTGTAGGAGCTGCCCTGCGGATCCTAAACTATAGATCCAGCGCTTTTCTGACTCCTCCACGGCGTTTGGTCGCCGAGCATCAAGGATCAGTCTGTCACGTAACTGATCCTTAGGCAAACAAAACATGCCGTTGAGCAGCTGCTTCCGAACCACTCTGCCTGGAACCAGAGCCAATCTCTCCACCTCATCTAGCTTCTCGACGAGCTCCAGTTGCTTGGCTCGGCTGCACCTGACTTTGACATGAGGTAGCTGCAGGCTCTCAGGGTCATCAACTACGCAGCTGTCCAAAGGCTGCAGGTACTGCTTCCGGTTTGCGTAATCCAAAAAAGGGACAGGGTCAAATTCAGGAACTCCTACAAATTTGAATCTGGACGGCTCAACGTCCTTGGCCACATGCTCGACGCTACCCGCCAGCTGCCCAATCACCTTTGGCCGCAAACCTTCATGATGTTCATCTTCAGCAGGCTCCTCAACTTCGCACCTGCGCTTGCCATAGTGCCGCAACTCAGAAGCGACATCAGCGGCTGCTGCCTCAAGCCGCATCAACACAGCCTCGATGGACTCGACCCGGGCCGCAGATCGACCCATGTCCTCTGGCGAAACATCGCCGCAGGAGAGCCAATCGGAAATGAGGGGCTGCAATCGTCGGACTGCTTCCCACTGAGCGCTGCTGAGCTTGGCACCAAGTTTGAGCCTCTTCTTCTGCTTGACTGTACCATCTGCGGCAAGCCAGTTCAAAGCCATAACAACGAAGTTCACACCAATTTTGAAGTCGGCCTCGGACTTCATACGAGCTCTTCGCTTGGTGTGAACTTCTGGGTAAGGTAGGGACATTGGCCAAACTTGCCCCTGAGGCACCTCCTCCGCGAAGGTGCTCTGCAGAAACTGGGAGTGGAAAAAAGCTGAAAAAGGGGTCCTTGCCCTCGTCAAACATGAAAAAGCTGCATCAAATAAATTCGCATGCACAGTCGAAGCTTTGCTACCTGGTAAAGAAACATTCGCAGGTGCAGCTTCCGGGGCGCGCACTTCGGCGCGCTCCCTCATGCTTGAGGTTCCTGGCTGGGCCCAGGGCTGCCTGCTGCCTTGGGCTTTGCTTTCGCCTTCCTCTTTGGCTCCTGCCTGGGCCCTGGCGCATCTGGGCTGCCTCCTCCACTGCTCTCTCCGTGGCTTCCTTTCTGCCACGGCTGCTTCGCAGGGGCGCTCAATCGCTTCCTGCTCTCCACGAAGGCATCCTTGTCCTTCAACCTCCACAAGGCCAGTTCGAGGAAGCGCTCGTCGGCAAGGCGCGACCAGGCTTGTTCTCCCACCTCTGGGGGCTTTCTGCCCTGAAAAGAGCTGAAGGGCGGTGCTAACTCGAGGCAGAGCTCTTGGGCCAGCGGCCAGTTCCCGTTGTCCAAGGCGGCCTGATCGTAGGCCAAAATGGCCAGAGCTGACCTTGCCCGAGCTTCTGCTACTCGCCCCCCTTTCAAGGCATCGTGAATCCCTCCTATCAGCCAAGCTGCTCGCACTGAACTCTGAAAGTGAAGCAGCTTGCTCCGATGCTCGAGCCAAGCACGAGTTGTGGTTGGCTGGTGGCTGACGCCCGGGGCGGCTCGGACTAAATTGAAATCCTCGTCCATCAAAGCTTCCACATTGCTGTAAAGCCATTCCGGGTTCTCCTGCAACGCTGCTTTGAGTTTCTTGAAAGCTGCGGCCTTGCCTCTGGAGCCTCCACTCTGTGCGCCGCTGGAGTCGGCGCTGCCCCCTCCTTCTGCCTTCTCTAAGATGCCCTCTAGACCTGACTTGCTGCTCTTCTCCTTTTGCATTATGGCCACTATCTTGGCTAGTTGCACCACCGCTCGTTCCACTGCCGGCTGACTGCCGAGCTGCTCGCCGTCTCCACCAATGCCAAGCGCTGTTGCATCCTCCTCCTCCTCTGATTCGGAAAGCACGTTCCTTGGTCTTTGAGCTCTCTTCGGAGCTTCCTTGAGGGCGGGCTGCTTTCCCGCTGCAGCGGCGAGCTTGGCAAGCTGATCTCCTGGGAAACCAGCGGCCCGGGCGGCTGCAACGGCCGAAGGGTCTAATCCAGGGTAGACAACGGCCCCTGACTTTGCAGGGCCGGCCGGCCCAGGCCCACTGCGTTGCGGCACTGATTGCCGGACTGTCTTCACTAGGTCTGGCAGCCCAACCAAAGATTCTCACACCTCTGCGAAAGCTTCTTCGAGCTTTCCGATGCGAACATCGTAGGAATCCTTTGGCTTTCCTGAGCGTTCGGCTTTTCTGGGGGGCTCTGGAGCTCCCGACTCTGCAGTGACAAAGGAGAAGTGCTCGTCTGCTATGGCCAGAAGTGCACTCTCGGGCAGATGGACAGCAAGCCCAACTTCTTCTCCAAATTCTGCGATCTCGGTGTCCTCCTCCGGATCGCCAACCTCTCCCGCCAGAGCAAGTTCTTCGGACAAGAAACCAATCCATGCCTTCACTGTGACTCCAGCCTGATCCTCACCGCCGCCCTCTTCAGCTTCTAAAGGGACGGCAACCTCCACCAAAACTGGGCGGCTAAGGCCGCTGCGAGGCAAGATCCTCCTAGCTGGAGTTCTGTGCCAAGTCAAAAACGGCACCGCGGCCAAAAGCTTTCCAGCAACCACGGTGATGGGAACAACCGAGACAGAAGTTTCTGCTCCTGTCTCACCAAAACGCAATCTGCACCTGAAGGACTCAGTAAGCCCTTCACCCGGGGTCTGCTCTCTTGTCAGCACAACGTCGAACAAACTGAGAGCCTCCCCTTCCATACTTTCCTCACTGGCCATCTCAGCGGCTCAAGGGCCAGGTGTACCCTGCCTCTTCGACCGCAATCCTTGCCTCCCAAAGTGTGGGAAACCCTAGAAAAACTGATGCACCGGCACTGGAGCCCCTCTTGCAAATCTCTTTCACCTCAGCAAAATTCTCGGTGACTTTAGGGCCGGGAAGACGCTGGCCTTCAAAGTTCACCAAAACAACGTAAATTCGATTGGCTAATTTCAACTTCTCTCGCCCTGAACAGCCTCTGAAAACGCCACGAACTGCTCTCTTCAAAAACTGCCCGCACTCCTTAGCCAACCTCTCTCTGCCTTGCCTGTCAGTGCTGCTCACTAGCCCTTCGCTGGCAAGCGCCTCCTCTGGCAATGAGCTGACCAAGGAAAAATGATCACTACCTTCAGCCCCAGTCTCAGTTTTTGCCTCAAGTTCACTGATTCTCTCACCTTGGCTCGCGACTGTCAACCTTAGTGCTTCAAGCTCAGCCCTCAAAGCACGCAGCTCTGCTGCGCTCATTCAAGAACCCGCCAGGCAGACTTTGGCGTGCAAGGGGCCCGACTGAGCCAGGCGATCTGCCGCCTCAGATAGATGATCAGGACTTGCCTCAGCAAATGAAGAAATTCGATGATTGGCCCTAGCAGCAGGCCGATGAAGATCCCCACAACTAAGGACTTGATGTCCCAGTCCCAGCCTAGGAACTGTTGTGTGAAAAGGCTTTCCTTAGCCAAACAAAGAGGCTCAACCCAAGGCTCAGGGACCCACGCCTCCTTAGCCAGTGAGATCAGCACCCCAGCCAGTCCACCGGATGCAGCTGAAGCTGTTATGGGGCGCATGCGCTTCGGTCTTGACCCTCGATGCTGCACATGTTTGAAAGTAAATGCCAGGTCATATATATATATATCCAACATATTTACGGATCTATTGATAGATACATGGATATGTTGATGAATATATGGGAGATTAAAATACATCCCCCCAAAATCATTATAGTTCTTGGCAGATGTATGGCTTTGCCCAACAAACAGTCTACCCCAAATTCCAATAATCTACCATGGTTTTTCCCATAAAACTGGCAATTTTGCAAAGGTATACTGATGAGATTTAAGGAGATCTAATGAGTACTCAAAAGTAACTATTCTCCCATCAACAAAGTATAGTGATCAGTCGCTGTATCCTGGACAGCGACTAAAGGGGCCTCTTCGGCATGGCTGCAACAGCCGCATCCCGCATCACGCACGGATTGAAATGGTTGCAACCTTCCGAAGCCAATCATCGATTGATGGTTGACTACCATGGTTAACAATGATGGTTTATAGTGAGGGTTGAGTGAATGAATGCGACTGACGCCGCCGGCTACTCTCAAATTTATATCTACCACTGATTGTGCTAAGTAGTGATGCTGAAATGGTGGAAATGGTTAACAATTGCATCTATATTGCCTCTATAGTCACCATGTCTTCAGCCACTTGTCGTTCATCACTCTATTTGGGCATTGTTTAAAACATTGTTCTTCACTGAGTCATCACTGTTGTGGAAACGCATGGTTAATTCAACCCTCAATGAGCTCAAATATCCTCCTGCAGTGACAGTAGCTTCACAGGTGCCAATGCTTGACTGTCATAGGACCTGATAATCCTGATAGTCTGAGTATGGCAGGGACAACGCGGACAACGGCATGTGTTCCAAGAACGGAGTGATTCAGACATTCGCTGGCTCCACAAATCGCGATCATCCCAAGTAGCAGATCACGTCTGTTTTGGTCCGACAGCGAACATCTTTTCACATGGCAACACTTGCAACTCACATGGCAATTCCGCCAGGTTCAGAGAGCTTGGTTTTCCTCATGTCCAAGTCATCGATGTGGGTTCCTTTGAAAACTTGAAAGAAACAACCTGGATCAAGCGGGTGTATCATGATTTGTGTAACTTGTTTCGCAAGTCCATTGAAAAAGGTCCCCCAGTTTGAGACAAACCCTGTTACTGTAGGCTGCCTTTCCCATCGAGTCTCAAAACTGAACGACAATTGACACCTCGAGCTCGGTGGGGACCTGTGGCGACCTGTCGCCTCTATGTTGATATTTAATGGAATTCAGGAAAATCAATATAGACAAAATAGAGACAATACAAGACATTGAGTGACTGTGAATATATAAAAAACAAATTGAATGGATACTCAAATTCCACAAAACATCGCTCTCAGATTGCCCACTTCAAAGGTTTGCCTGTGGAAAATCGTTTCGTGGCTGCAGAAAGTCTGCGAAGGTGAGACGTGACATTGCCGCAGCCATCCTGCATCATGGTTGAAAGCGGCAGGGTTAGTAGGGTTAGACCTGGTTAGTAGGGTTACAACCCAGGTACATCCAGGTACAAATGGCAGCCTTGTGGGACTTGTTAACCCCTGACCGCTTGGGATGAACCTAGCCTTGCTTCAAACAGAAGCCATTCTCTGAACTGGAAGCAGAAATGGAAAGAAACTGGATTCTGGGGTTGCGACACATTGATCTTCAAGAATGGCAGGTGAAACTACATGCACGAATCAAGGTGCAATCCGATAAAGAGTTGATACGAAACAAGTCGTATTGCACGGTTTCCACGCAGCCTGAGTACTGCTGTATGGACACCGTGGACACCACAGTTTTAAACATTCAACAAGTACATCCCAGCTCTGAAGGCCGACCTTCAGTGAACTGGTTCTGGCTGATCAATCATAGCCACTGCGAAAATCTGCGAAACTGCAGGCCGTTCGTAAAACACAATTCTTCTTCAACTTGTTTTGGAAACCAGAAACTGAACTCAGGGACCCTAGCACAAAGAAAACTTCTGTTGTAGCTTTGTTGGTCAGTTTTTCAAGAGCCTGATCTGTGGCTAGACATCTTAAAACGCTGCGGAGTGGCCTCCTTAGAGACGCCACAAAACCGTAGGTCCAAACTTGGTCTGCATGGAGTCCCCCCCTTCCCCATGGTGTCGTCATTGCGTCCTTCGGTTGAAAACTTGCAAGGTTTTCACCTGCAGCGACATGACCATTGGGCTTTCCATGGCTTTCCATGGCTTTCCATGGCTTTCCATTTCCTCATTTTCTGTGATGAAAAAAAAAGGGCGCAGTTCTTAGTGACTCAAAGAAAGAGAGGCCGAGAACAAGACGAGGATAAGACACTATATGTTCACTATATGCAATCAACAACTTATCCGAAGAGGCTTCAGAAACAACCAATCATTTGCAAAGTTGGTGGATGCTGGTGGTACCACGTGGCAACCATGTCCCTCTTCTCACCTCCGTTGCGAGAGCTGCGAGCTCGTCTTGAACAAAATGCTGAAACCTCCACCATGCAAGACATCCACGAAGAGCACTTTGAGTTTCAGATGCAAACAGTAGATTTTCAAAGGGTGTGCAAGCCTTCTAAGCTACTGTAATGATGACTTGGAAAAAAACAAACAAAACTAACATGTACTTCGCAGTAGTTTGTTTTGTGGTAACTTGAAACTCAAGCACCTTGTTCACTGATACAATGCGTGATCTGTCTTTCTCATTGTTAATACACTGCTTAGCACAACCTTGGCATCCTGTCTACACTCCAAACTGTGTCTTGGCAATTTTTGGCATACTGCTTTGGATTTTTTTGGAGCAGGCCTTCCTTGGCTTTTAATCATCCACTTCTGGTCGGATGCGAGTTTGGCAATATCCATCGCTCGAGCTTGTCCACGCAATCGAAGGCAACCGAGTAAAAACTCTTCAACTTCCACCGCGCCACCTGCGTCGTCAAACAGACAATGTCGTCACATGTCGTCACATAGACCATCGTTGGCAAGAAATTTCTAATCTTGGAAATTGGAAATTTGATAGACTTGCATGTCAAAGAACAACGGCACATTAAACACCTCTCAAAGCGCCTGCCCTTCTTGAAACCAATTAAAAAACGAAAAAAACTCTCTCCGATGTGTTGGCTACTGTGTGTGATCTTCCTAAATGTTACAAAGTACAGCAGGCTGCCTCCAGGCGCAGTTGCTGTGGTTTGTTTTCAGCACACGGTTTTGCACCGCTTTATTTCTGGACCATTTTTGTTGACGCTCTTGATGCCACCAAACCCTGTACGATGAAGGTAGTTTCCGGTCAAATCTTGGCGACCGCGAACAACTGAGTTCATGTCATACTGTTTCAAAAAACAAACACAATTTCTACCTACTTACCAACAACCAATACGACAACTACCGCAACCAAAGGAATTGGCACAAAAAGAACAAGTCGGAAATTGGAATTAACATGAATTATCCCTTTGTGCCTCCGTCAGAATCCAGCAATTTGAAAAACGACCACGCATCCGAGACATCCAAACCGAGGCTATCAAAGTATTCTCGCACGGCAGTTGTTTGGATATGCTCTTCAAGCATGTCATAGGTGATGGCTCCTGCTTCTTCAGTTCCTCCGAGTTTGCTAAACAAGGCGCGTATCTTCTTCAAATGAGCTTCCTTGTCTGGGCAAAGGTGGGCTCTCGACTGCATGAGTGTCTGGTGGACATGCAAAAAAAACCCTAAGAAAACAATCCAAATTGAATTGAGAATCTTTATTGTCCAAGATGTTTTGAACGACAGCCGCGTGATCTTTCTGGGCATTTTCAATAGCAGACTGGCAGAAAACACCTTGCGGAGCAATCTGTCAGCCAACATTCATTCAAAATGAGGGCGAGGTTTGTCCACCTCAATGGCTTGCATATTTAGCAACGGTTTCCACCAACGTGGCGTTTTTTTTTGGGCATGGTCCATTCACCTTACATTGTGTCCGCTCCCAAACACATATGTTTGCATGTGATGGCAAGCCGACATGAATCACCAAATCCCCTGGCCTGTGACAACATTTAACACAGCGAAGTAGGTAAACGATACCTTGGCACGATGATTGCATTGATGTAGACCGGTGCCCTCTCGTAACATGGATTTGTAGTAGGCCCACAAAGCGGCCAGGAAATGAAAAAAATCAAAAGGGTAGTTTTTCTTGAGTTTAGTTTTTTTTTTGATTTCTGGTTGGGTATGTTTTCACCGCTATTTGCAGCATTTGGAAACTGAAACCTTCGTGTCGCATGGTATTTGCAATATTCCCGTGCTGCAAGTATCTATTTTGCATGCTATTTGTGCAAGTATCTATTTTGCATGCTATTTGCAGCACTTGGGAGCTGGAACCTTCATTTCGTGCATTTCGCAGTTTCAGGTTTGCTTTTGCAAGGTATTCGTACGATGTTAAAACTGCAAGATTGCATTTTGTATGATATATGCACGATTTTGGGTCCGCAAACTGGCATTTTGGCTGGCGCTTGTAACATGTGGGGGATGTAACCTTGTTTGTGTTTCTGCTGTTGTTGCTGCTGCTGGTGTTGTTGTTGTGGTTCTTGTTGTTGTTGTTGTTCTTGTTGTTGTTGTTGTCGTCGTCGTCGTCGTCGTTGTCCTCGTCGTCGCTGTTGTCGTCAATGTCGTTGTCGTTGTTGTTGTTCTTGTTGTTGTTGTTCTTGTTGCTGCTGTTGCTGTTGTTGTTTCTATTGTCGTTGCTGTGGTTCTTGTCGTTGTCGTTGTTGTTGTTGCTGCTGCTAATGTTGTTGTTGATGTTCTTGTTCTTTTTCTTGTTGTTCTTGTTATGGTTCTTGTTGTTCTTGTTGTTCTTGGTGTTCTTGTTGTTCTTGTTGTTCTCGTTGTTCTTGTTGTTCTTGTTGTTCTTGTTGTTCTTGTTCTTCTTGTTGTTCTTGTTGTTCTTGTTGCTCTTGTTGTTCTTGTTCTTGTTGTTCTTGTTGTTCTTCTTGTTCTTGTTGTTCTTGTTGTTCTTGTTCTTGTTGATCTTGATCTTGTTCCCGTTCTCGTTCTCGTTGTGGTCGTTGTCGTTGTTGTTGTCGTTGTCGTTGTCGTTGTCATTGTCATTGTCATTGTCATTGTCGTTGTCGTTGTCGTTGTCGTTGTCGTTGTCGTTGTCGTTGTTGTTGTTGTGGTTGTTGTTGTTCTCTTTGTGGTTGTTGTTCTTGTTCTTGTTCTTCGTTGTTGGTTTTGGTGTTTGCGTTTGTGTCGGTGTTGTTGGTGTTGTCTCGGTGTCGTGTTGGTGTTGTGTTGGTGTTGGTGTTGTGTCGGTGTTGCTGCTGCTGCTGCTGCTGCTGCTCGGGGGTGGGGGGATTGGGTAGGGTGGTGTGGGGTGTGGGGGGGTTAGCGTTGTGTGTATGTCAGCATATGAATTAGAACTCTTGAATGGGCTTTACCGACATACATATGTAGAAAAATATATTGCCCATACACAAGCATGAATTCAAATAAAGACGAGAGGGGGGCAAAGCAGAGTGACCAGACCTGTGCTCCTGTGTGCTGCTGTAGGTATATTCAATGCACCCAGCAAAGGAAAAACTACTAAAGAAGTCGAAGCAAAGGAGAAAAGCAGAGAAGCAGCAAAACCATGCAAAAATGCGAGCAAACAGAGAAGCAAAAAGAGCAGAGAAGCAGAGAAGTACAAAAAACAGAGAAGCAGAAATAAAGCAGAAAAGCACAACGGCCAAACAAAGAAAAAACAAGAACAAAGAAAAAACAAGACAGCAAAGAAGGAACAGAAAAAGCAAAGAAAAGCAAAGAAGCAGAGAAGCACAAAAAGACGAAGCAATAAAAAAAGCAAAGAAGCAAAAAAGCAGAAAAGCAGGAAAAGCAAAAAAAGCAGAGAAGCAAAAGCAAAAGCAGAAAAGCAAACACAAAGAAGCAAAAAAGCAGGAAAAGCAGAGAAGCAAAAGAAAAAGCAGAAAAGCAAAAACAAAGAAGCAAAAAAGCAGGAAAAGCAAAAAAAGCAGAGAAGCAAAAGAAAACAAAAGAAGCAGACAAGCAGAAAAACAGGAAACGAAAAAAGCAGAAAAGCAAAAGAAAAAACAGAACAGAAAAAAAAGAAATAGCAGAAACGCAGGAAAAGCAAAAAAGAAGAAAAGCAGAATAAAAAGCAGAAAAGCAGGAAAAGCAAAAAAGCAGAGAAGCAACAGAAAAGGCAGAACACGGAAAAGCAAAAAAAAGCAGAGAAGCAGAGAAGCAGTGCAGTAGACAAGAAGAAATCCAAACAAATCCCTAAACTCAAAAAAGCACCAAATAAACGGGTCTCCAGTTCAAAAACCAGTGTGCTGATCCCGGATGGATACACTGACGGTAGGATATAGAAATGGCTCAAGAATTTTGACACTGCCAAGGCAGAAGAAAAACCAAGATGACACAGCAGTCAAGTAATTTAGGCAAAGTGTAAAAATCAAGCTTAAGACCCGGACGTTGGGGGCTTGTAACGTTGATTGAGTTGACATTTTCCCACCTGGCACTGCCATGCAAGGATGGCATCACCATTATTCGTCTTGGTACTTGGCCATCCCTAGCGTGCTTGCAGGGGGGCACGAGGGCTCGGCTGGCCGCTGCTCAATGTTGGAGGCATTTGGGCATGTCCAGATCTCGTGGTCGCAAGATGGCACTACTTGGCAATGGGGGCTCCGAACAGCGGGATCCGCTGGCATAGGATGGTCGGCTGATATAACCGCCTGTCAAGATGGCAAAACAGTGAGAAGAATTTTCAGAAAGACGTAGTCCAGCTTTACAACGCGTTTCACAATAAACAACGTCAGCACAAATCGCACTGTCGTTTCGCTTCGAATTTTCAACATTTCAAATGAATGCGAACGAAAACCCTCGCGGAGGCGATGGTTCATCAAAGCTGCTGCAGGGTTGAATTCACAATGGGCAGGGTTAAGGCTAACAATTTGAACCGTGATGGCATGGTGCCAAGTCCACGGGGCGATGCGGAGCCAGGATCCGCTCAAATTGCTTGTTCAAGGAGGCACCAACGCCCAGCCGTGACCAAGTTGGCAAGCGGCATGTTTCGAGGAAACGATGCACGACATTTACAGGAAGACGAAAACCCATGTGTAAGTTATGACCGCGAAATATTCCGCAAATAAACACAAGATCTCTCGGGTTCGTTCAAGGCGTTGCGGATGGCACTTTGAAAGCGATCACAAATATTGGCAGGAGGTATGTGCATCAGCCAACCAAGTTGGACTTTTGGCACAGGACCTGTGGCCATGACTAACCTTTCCAAAGAAAGGCATAAGGGTAAACAAGCATCACAGCGAACAAGGGCAAGAGACGAGTCAATGTGGTCTCTTTCTTTGGCATGTAAAGATCGCTGCTGAGAGGGACCAAAAACATGAAAAACATGCCCCAAAATGCACATCTCATCACTTACATTGGCAGCTGGTACATCATGACTTAGAAAGAAGGTTTCTACGTCCAATACGGGTGGCATGGTAGTACTGAGCTTTTTATTGCCAACAGGCAAAGCTTCCCGGGCCGTGGGTGCAGCCCACTGTCCTCCACAAAGTTGCGTTGCGTCACCTGCGGGTAGTATCGTTGGATTTTAAACATTGCAGGGCCAAGAACGGCCACCATAGCCGGCGGTGACCATGGATCCCCCTGTGGTAAACTGCTGGAGGCAGATTCAGGTTCAGGTAAGTATTTCATTTTGAAAGGAAACTGCGTTGATCCGTCCATTGTGCAAGGAGCATGTCACACATGAAATCAAGCATGTGAAGCTTACGAAGCACATAGATGGCAGTTCGTGGGTCACAGTAATCGAAAGCTAGCGAGAAGTCAAGCGAGATCAGGTATTCATGTCTCGCGGCGGCATGGATGAGTGGGACCAGAGCGTGGTAGATTTCCTGTCCTTTTTTGCCACCAGTGGCAACGCCAGGTCACAAAGAAGAAACCCACGCCTGAGTATCATCATGCTGTAGTCCTACAGACGACCACAACCTGTACCATACACTGCAGTCCGTACACATCTCGGGCTCCGTCTGGTCTGAAACCTTTGGTGCCTTTCGGGATGTGGACTTGGGCAGTAACATTCCAGTCACTTAGAAGCTTATTGGCGTTTTCACAAAAACTGCAAAAGTCGGCAAATGGTTAGCTGTATGGCGAAATGGTCGATTCAACTGTCGCATGGCACTCTTTTTGGCAAAAAATAACATGCTTTGGTAACACATGTTTAGCTTTTTCCGGGCTCTGTCAATATCACCTTGAGTGTGTGAGCGCGATAGTGTTGGTGCAGGGTTCGCATTTGAAAAGGCACTACGCCAATCAAACAAAAGTTCGATGTGGATTTCATCAGGTTTACTTACATCAGTAGTTTTAGGCAACTGATAGGGAGACTCATGTGACAGCGAGATATGCAAGTGGATTTCAGCAACAAGAGTACGATGGTCAGCGATGGCTTCATCGGAGAGAAACATGTGTCGGAAACGTTCAGGCTCAGCTACCAAAAGGAATCGATACCTCTTGCCGCCCCAACGCGTAGGCAGCAACAGGTCATACGTGTCATGACCTTCGGAAGCAACCATGGACAGACCTGGAAAGAATCTGGATCGAGTAAATATTGATCAGAAGGAATATCATTACAGTCACCTACGCACATCCATGGGCAGCGCTCTGGTTTCAAAAGCTTAATTTCGAAGCAGTGTTCCAAGGATGGAATTTTCAGCTGAGTCGGTGGTTGGTACACCGAAGTGATGATGGCATCTTGAACACATGCGGTGACACTCTGGGCCTAAGGTTCTGACATGGCAGCAAGCTGCACTGATCAAGAACATTGATCTACCAAAAAATTGTGTACCGACAGGCACCCCAGGTGCGTGAAAAACACGATAGTTCAGTTTTTGACAGAAACGAAAAAACTTCGTTCGTTCTGAGTAAAACCATCATCTTGTATTGAAATAATCAAAACATGATGTTGACAAGCGAGTTTCACGAATTCCCGGGCTCCAGCTCCACGCCAACATTACAGTCCCAACAAGAAATCATGCGACGGGGACTTGGGCGTTTTGGGCCATATATCACCATGGCAAGTCAAATCAACTATCCACTGGGCTGGTCCCGCATTCACCTATGCCGTCCAGCTCGGTCAGTCTGTCAAAACATAAAACTTATCGAGTTCTTTGAAGGTCATCTTCATGGCAGAGGCAAAGTTTGCAGCGTGGATAGGCTCTCTTTCTTTAAGGGTAACCTGCCACTTGCGACGAATGCGTTGTGTGTGCAAATTGCTGCGATATCTTTTCTGTCCTTGGGCGCAAGTGGCCTTTGTTTGCTTCAGGATGTCGACCCACGCGACACAAATAAAAATTTACGGCAATAAAACTCCCGGGTTCTGCGCGCGTCACCACCTTTGGCTTTGGCGGTGCGCTCAGGGCATTCGACAGGAACAGTTTTGAATTTTCGAACGAAGTTTTCCCCGTGTCTCATATTGAAGTCTACTGACCTGCGAACCCTTTTGTTGTTGAGACTGCGGCGGTCTGACACTGAATGCTCGGGATGGCATTCATCACAATCGTGTGGTGGTAGTTCTGGCGGACCAGCAACACACAGCGGGCATGACCGTGAGCATTTCTCAGGAGGCAGTGTGCTTCCAAAGTCTTCGTGGCTTTCTCGAGCCTGAGCCGCGCTGGCAAAACCCAGCCATATTCACCTTCCAACTTTGTTTGGCATGTAGGGCACTGCCACACAGCGGCGATTTTGCAGCATGCGCATGGCCGTTTTGCGGTCAAGTTTTCTGACTTTGGCATTCTTGAGCGGTCTACCAACTTTAATTAAAATGGGTTCGTGGGTAGTGTTTTTGATACCTTTTTTGGTGGGTCTTGGGCTCGACGTTCATGCAGCGCTGGGGTTTTGCAACTGCTTGGCTTTGACACTGGCAGCATTCGCTTTGGAATGGCCGGGTAAGATTTCTTTTGGAAAGAATCCGCAAGCTATTATCTTTGTGGACGGAACCCCCAGAGGAGGCAGCTTTCTCTTTCTTGGGGGTCTTGGGGCTGGAGGGTAACCAGCTTCGGTATGATTTTGCTGTTTTTAATTCTTCTGTGGAACGCTTGTCACACTGGCAGCATAGCTTGCAGGCAACCAACTCTTGTAGGACTTCGTCCCGCCACTGTTGTCTCCTGCGTCCCAAGTGGAGGTACAGGCGATTCATGCCATTGCATTGGAAAAGGCCCACTACTGGGGTGTAATGTGGTATAGTGATTAGCCTTCACGAACAACGGCAGGGGAGGATATGCACTGGCTTGCGCAATGATCTTTGAATGGCTAGGTATGGGTGGGATTACGACTTGTTTCACCCATGATTTGCTGTCAGCTGGTTCATCCCACTTCCACATGGCATCGAGGGTCCACAGCAACGGATTCCTTGAAATGATCATATTTGTTGCGGTGGGAGCTCACTTGTGTGCATAACGTGGCCAAAAATGGTTGCGCAAACGGCGGCCAGAGCTCGTACGCACAGTAACCAGATCCGCCCAAATCAGCCAAGCGGTGACCCTGGTATTCTGTTGCGGAGGAGACGCCTGTGTCAGGTTGCTTATTAAATTTATTGGCACGTTTTGTAAGGGATTCACCAGTGCTTTGTGTGGAAGTAGCAGGGCGCTTCGTGTCACCTGGCATTTCGGCATCCTTTGGCTCAGGGCCCGGGTCCTCATTTGAGAAGCTTGTGTCATTTGAGTATCAGTAACTTCGATCTGAGTAGTTGCGACTTCATCCGGTTGTCTTGTCGCAGGTGTGGTTCCACGAACCCATTTATCGAGTTCCAGAATTTACTTTGGTTCATGGCGCTGCCAGCACTTCGAACCGGAGCCTGGCGAGGTTTCTTGGCCCGATGGAAAAACTAGTAGATGGTGATATAATCACCCTTGTCATCTTCAAATGCACAACAAAAGGAATTGCCAGCCATCCTCTGGTGCGTGAGGGTTGGGCAATCAGTTCGATGTCACTCCAACCATTGTCTTCCAACCATTTTAGAATTGCGCCAGCTGTCCAGCAAGGGGAGATGCCGATAGCTTCCCAAACCTTTGGACGTGTTTTAGGGGGTGTCAGGGCACCTTCAGGACTGCGAAGTCCCAATGTTTTGTGGATCCCGAGGTCGAAAAGTAGGCTCACTAAAGCAGTGGGTGCGGAGCCATTTGCCGGGATGAGAGATCAAAATTGCATGCGGCTGTGGCGTGAAACACCTTTCAAAGCCAAAATGCCAAAAGCACCAAGCTTTGTCTGGCCCTCATATTCTGAAAGTTTGCCTGCCACTCATTCTCGTGTTTTATCTGACATACAGTCCGGGACACATTCAAAACAAGATGAAGCCCACGAACCCGAATGCTCACACGCATGTTAATGGTACCGATGTCAAAACACATGGTTATGCAGTCACGCACAATACCTTTCTGCAATAGTTTATTTGAACACTCTTGTACATGCTTCCCTTGTTACCAGTCTGCAGTGTGGAGTGGAAAGTGAAGAGTGTGGAGTGTGGAGTGTGAAGTAAGGAGTGTGGATTGTAAAGTGTGGAGTGGGGAGTGTAGAGTGTGTAAAGTGTAGAATGCGGAGTGTAAAGTGTAGAGTGTGGAGTATGGAGTGTAAAGTGTAGTGTGTGGAGTGTAAAGTGTAGTGTGTGGAGTGTAGAGTGTGGAGTGTGGAGTGTAGAGTGTGGAGTGTGGAGTGAGGAGTGTAAAGTGCAAAGTGTGGAGTGTGAAGTGTGGAGTGTAAAGTGACGAGTGTAAAGTGTGGAGTGAGGAGTGTGGAGTGTAACGTGAGGAGTGTAAAGTGTGGAGTGAGTGAGGAGTGTAAAGTGTGGAGTAAGGAGTGTGGAGTTTGTAAATTGTAGAGAGTGAAGTGTAGAGTGTAAAGTGTAGAGTGTAAAGTGTAGAGTGTGGAGTGTAGAGTGTATAGTGTAGAGTGCAAAGTGTGGAGTGTAAAGTGTGGAGTGTAAAGTGTAGAGTGGAAAGTGTGGAATGTAAAGTGTGGAGTGTAGAGTGTGGAGGAGTGTAAAGTGTAGAGTGTGGAGTGTGAAGTGTAAAGTGTGGAGTGAAGAGTGTAAAGTGGAAAGCGTGGCGTGTGAAGTGTAGAGTGTGGAGTGCAGAGTGTATAGTGTAGAGTGCAAAGTGTGGAGTGTGGAGTGTAAAGTGTGGAGTGTAAAGTGTAGAGTGTGGAGTGTAAAGTGTGGAGTGAGGAGTGTAAAGTGTGGAGTGAGGAGTGTAAAGTGGAAAGCGTGGCGTTTAAAGTGTAGAGTGTGGAGTGTAGAGTGTATAGTGTACTGTAGAGTGCAAAGTGTAAAGTGTGGAGTGTGGAGCGTAAAGTGTAGAGTGTGGAGTCTGGAGTGGAAAGTGTAGAGTGTGGTGTGTAGAGTGTGGAGCGTGGAGTGTAAAGTGAGGAGTGTAAAGTGTTGAGTGTGGAGTGAGTAGTGTAAAGTATAAAGTGTGGAGTGTGGAGTGTAAAGTGTAGAGTGTGAAATGTGGAGTGGAAAGTGTAGAGTGTGGTTTGTAGAGTGTGGAGTGTAGAGTGTAAAGTGTAGAGTGTGGAGTGCAGAGTGTGGAGTGTAAAGTGTGGAGTGTAGAGTGTGGAGTGTGGAGTGTAGAGTGTAGAGTGTGGAGTGTGGAGTGTATAGTGTGGAGTGTGGAGTGTAAAGTGTGGAGTGGAAAGTGTGGAGTGTGAAGTGTGGAGTGTAAAGTAAGGAGTGTGTAAAGTGTAAAGTGTGGAGTGTAAAGTGTAGAGTGTGGAGTGTAAAGTGTGGAGTGAGGAGTGTAAAGTGGAAAGCGTGGCGTGTAAAGTGTAGAGTGTGGAGTGTAGAGTGTATAGTGTAGAGTGCAAAGTGTGGAGTGTAAAGTGTGGAGTGTAAAGTGTAGAGTGTGGAGTGTAGAGTGTAGTGTGTGGACTGTGGAGTGGAAAGTGTAGAGTGTGGTGTGCAGAGTGTGGAGTGTGGAGTGTAAAGTGTGGAGTGTAGAGTGTGGAGTGTAAAGTGTAGAGTGTGGAGTGTGGAGTGTATAGTGTGGAGTGTGGAGTGAGGAGTGTAAAGTGCAAAGTGTGGAGTGTGAAGTGTAGAGTGTAAAGTGTGGAGTGTAGAGTGTATAGTGTAGAGTGCAAAGTGTGGAGTGTAAAGTGAGGAGTGTAAAGTGTAGAGTGTGGAGTGTAAAGTGTGGAGTGTAAAGTGTGGAGTGTGGAGTGTAAAGTGAGGAGGTAAAGTGTTGAGTGTGGAGCGAGGAGTGTAAATTATAAAGTGTGGAGTGTGGAGTGTACAGTAAAGTGTGGAGTGTGGAGTGCGGAGTGTGGAGTGAAAGTGTAGAGTGTGGAGTGTGGAGTGTAAAGTGGGGAGTGTGGAGTGTAGAGTGTGGAGTGAGGAGTGTAAAGTGTAAAGTCTGGAGTGTGGAGTGTAAAGTGTAGAGTGTGAAATGTGGAGTGGAAAGTGTAGAGCGTGGTTTGTAGAGTGTGGAGTGTGGAGTGTAAAATGTGGAGTGTAGAGTGTCAAGTGTAGAGTGTGGAGTGCAGAGTGTGGAGTGTAAAGTGTGGAGTGTAGAGTGTGGAGTGTGGAGTGTAGAGTGTGGAGTGTGGAGTGTATAGTGCGGAGTGTGGAGTGTAAAGTGTGGAGTGTTGTGGAGTGGAAAGTGTGGAGTGTGGAGTGTGGAGTGTAAAGAAAGGAGTGTGTAAAGTGTAATGTGTGGAGTGTAAAGTGAGGATTGTAAAGTGTGGAGTGAGGAGTGTGGAGTGTAAAGTGAGGAGTGCAAAGTTAGAGTGAGGAGTGTGGAGTTCGTAAATTGTAGAGTGTGAAGTGTAGAGTGTAAAGTGTAGAGTGTAAAGTGTAGAGTGTGGAGTGTAGAGTGTAGCGTGTGGAGTGTGGAGTGGCAAGTGTAGAGTGTGGTGTGCAGAGTGTGGAGTGTGGAGTGTAAAGTGTGGAGTGTGGAGTGTAAAGTGTAGAGTGTGGAGCGTGGAGTGTAAAGTGTGGAGTGAGGAGTGTAAAGGAAAGCGTGGCGTGTAAAGTGTAGAGTGTGGAGTGTAGAGTGTATAGTGTAGAGTGCAAAGTGTGGAGTGTGGAGTGTAAAGTGTGGAGTGTAAAGTGTAGAGTGTGGAGTGTGGAGTGTAAAGTGTGGAGTGTAAAGTGTGGAGTGAGGAGTGTAAAGTGTGGAGTGTGGAGTGTAAAGTGTAAAGTGTGGAGTGTGGAGTGAAAAGTGGAGTGAGGAGTGTAAAGTGTGGAGTGTAAAGTGTGGAGTGTGGAGCGTAAAGTGTAGAGTGTGGAGTCTGGAGTGGAAAGTGTAGAGTGTGGTGTGTAGAGTGTGGAGTGTGGAGTGTAAAGTGAGGAGTGTAAAGTGTTGAGTGTGGAGTGTACAGTAAAGTGTGGAGTGTGGAGTGCGGAGTGTGGAGTGAAAGTGTAGAGTGTGGAGTGTGGAGTGTAAAGTGGGGAGTGTGGAGTGTAGAGTGTGGAGTGAGGAGTGTGCAGTGTAAAGTGTGGAGTGTAAAGTGTAGAGTGTGGAGTGTGAAATGTGGAGTGGAAAGTGTAGAGTGTGGTTTGTAGAGTGTGGAGTGTAAAGTGAGGAGTGTAAAGTGTTGAGTGTGGAGTGAGGAGTGTAAAGTATAAAGTGTGGAGTGTGGAGTGTACAGTAAAGTGTGGAGTTTGGAGTGAAAGTGTAGAGTGTGGAGTGTGGAGTGTAAAGTGGGGAGTGTGGAGTGTAGAGCGTGGAGTGAGGAGTGTAAAGTGTAAAGTGTGGAGTGTGGAGTGTAAAGTGTAGAGTGTGGAGTGTGGAGTGTAAAGTGTAGAGTGAGGAGTGGAAAGTGTAGAGTGTAGTGTAAAGTGTAGAGTGTGGAGTGTAAAGTCTCAGGTGAGGAGTGAGGAGTGTAAAATGCAAAGTGTGGAGTGTAAAGTGTAGAGTGTGGAGTCTAAAATGTAAATTGTGGAGTGTGGAATGTAAAGTGTAGAGTGTGGAGTGCGAAGCTTCCCCCCTAGACACGGCGACGCCACAGGAAAACCAGAGACTCGAGACGAAACACGTGGGCGCAGAAAAACGAGCAGTTCGTGCGAGACCTCCAATTTTGACATTTTCGACACGTTACCAAACAAGTTGGAATGTCAAAAAGTGCCACGCCTGCCACGCAAAACGACATAACAACCTGCTTGGAAACCTTCGAAAAGGAGAGATTTTGCAGCTTCCCCCATAGACACGGCGACGCCACAGGAAAACCAGAGACTCGAGACAAGACACGTGGGTGCAGAAAAACGAGCAATTCGTGTGAGACTTCCTCCAAGTTTGACATCTACACGTTGTCAAACAGGTTGGAATGTCACAAAGTGCCACGCCTGCCACGCAAAACGACATCACAACCTGCTTGGAAACCTTCGAAAAGGAGAGATTTTGCAGCTTCCCCCATAGACACGGCGACGCCACAGGAAAACCAGAGACTCGAGACAAGACACGTGGGTGCACAAAAACGAGCATTTCGTGCGAGACGTCCTCCAAGTTTGACATCGACACGTTATCAAACAGGTTGGAATGTCACAAAAGTGCCACGCCTGCCACGCAAAACGACATGACAACCTGCTTGGAAACCTTCAAAAAGGAAACGTTTTGCAGCTTCCCCCATAGACACGGCGACGCTACCAGGAAACCGGAGACTCAAGACGAGACACGTGGATGCAGAAAAACCAGCATTTCGTACGAGACTTCCTCCAATTTTCACAGTTGGCAACATGACAAAAGGACAAGTTTTGCAGCTTCCCCCATTGACACGGCGAGGCCGCAGGAAAACAAGAGACCCGAGACGAGACAGGTGGGAGCACCAAAACGAGCATTTCGTGGGAGACTTCCTCCAATTTTCACACTTTGTAGCTTCAAAACCGACGTTTTCCTACGAGTTTTCCTTAGAACCTGAAAATTTGCTACCTCAAAATCCATGTTTCGTGCGAGGCTTCCATCAATTTTCAGCACATCGCACAAAATGCCACGCCTGCCACGGAATTTGCACCTTGTCGCCACTTGACGCAGCCCTGCCAATGCGATTTGCAATAAACACGCAACACGACACATCTAAAGTGATGCGCCTGCCACCAAAAATGACGATGGACACGTCCAAAGTGCTGCGCCTGCCACGAAAAATGCAACACATCTTCTGAAAACGTCGCAAAAGTATTGCGCCTGCCATGCAAAACGACTTTGGACACGTTACAAAACACGTCTGAATGTCACGAAGTGCCACGCCTGCCACGCGAAACGAAGCAACGAAACGTTGGAAACCTCCAAAAATGACCCCTCCTGCAGAACTTACCATAGGCACGGTTATATAGCAATCACACGGACGGTTGCGAACGGTTGCGGACGGTTGCGACCGTGAACGCAACGTCTAGCGAACACACCCTCAACCCCGAGACCCCCAGAGTGAAACGGGAACCCTTGCTACGCATTCGGGAAAATGCAATGCAGGCACATATTCTGAGATAAACCGACATGCTGACGCATGTTCTGTATTTTCCTTTGTATTTTCCTTTGCATTCTGCTGCCATGATGCATAGAAGAGGAAGCAGACCACCCAAATAGTGTTGACTGCCTTCAAAGGAAAAATGACATGCTCCCAGCTGACGCCACCTGCGATACTCATAAAGAGACTAAGCATGGTGTCCAGCAATGATCCGAAGTATCTCTCGCGCGCTTCATCTGCACCAACTGAAAGTGGTGGCATGTTGGGATCCTGTGTGTGGTCATGCACTGCCTGGGCAAAAAGGACAGCAAATACGTATACGATCACGCATAGCAAAGTCAAAGCCTAGAACAAAGCTTTCAAGGTGTGAGCGATGGAGGTGACCAACGTCCTCAAGGCCATCACGAAGCGGAAAATCCGAACTAGTCGCACCGCCTTCACAACCTTGGTGAGGCGCACGATTCGGAATATCTTCAGGCCACTCACGTTGTTCAAATCGCCCTGTAACTTTTCACCTTCTTGAACTGCACCGACTATGTCTATGATGATCTCTGTGATGGACGAAACCACCACAAATAGATCCAACCAGTTCCTGAATTGCAAATCTGGAAGTGATGGGAGCATGCTGTTAGAGGCGACTGCATCGCTTAGTGCCAGGTAAATCTTTCCCAAATGCTCCTGGGAAACCTTTCTGAAACCGGCCTGCTAATAGGAAAGACCTATATAGAGATGAACGAAATCCTTGACACTCTTGCTGAAGGCCGTGAGCCTTTGGCATTTGGTATATCTAGAGAAACGCTTCTTTCTGTGTGAAAATCCCAAGGGCGGATTCTAATTGGTCGAGAACATCACATGTCAAAAAAAGGACCGGATAACCCCACAAGTCAACTTCTTCCAATAAGTACAAACAAGGATTGAAGCGGTATGGAGAAGGCAGGAAAGACAAAGAATAGTTGTGTGTGAAAGCGCTGTTGGTGGAAGAGTTCTGTGAAGGAGGTGTATCTGGAAGAGTTGCCTGGGGAAGACGTGCATGTGCAAGATTTTGTCTGTGAAAGAGTTGTGGGTGACAGAGCTGCGCGTGAAAGGGTTGTAAGTAAAAGAGTTGCGCGGGGAAGCAGTTTGTGTGCAAGAGCTGTGTGTGAAAGAGGTGTGCATGCAAGAGATATGTAGAAGAGCTGTGTGCGACAGCAAGATGTGTGACAGCTGCGCCTGAAAGAGCTTCGTGCACTTATTGCCAAAGGGTCCGTCATGGAAACAGGCGGTCTGCTACAGGTACACTTTACACTTTACACTCCACACTTTACACTTGACGCTCCTCACTCTACACTCTACACTGTGCACTCCACACGCTACACTCCACACTTTACACTTTACACTCCACACTTTACTCTTTACACTCTACATTTTTCACTCCACACTTTACACTTTACACTCCACACTCTACACTCCACACTTTACACTCCACACTTTACACTCCACACCCTACACTGTACAATCCACACTCCACACTTTACACTCTGCCCTTTACACTCCACACTCCACACTTTAAACGCAACGCGCCAAACTCCACACACTACACTTTACACTTCAAACTCCACACTTTACACTCTACACTCCACACTTTAAACGTGACGCGCCAAACTCCACACACTACACTTTACACTTCAAACTCCACACTTTACACTCTATATTCCACACTACACTCCACGCTGTACACTTTACACTTTACACTCTACACTTTACACTCTACACTCCGCAATCTACACTCCACACTCTAGACTTTACACTCCACACTCCACACTTTACACTCCACACTTTACAATTTACACTCCACACTCCACACTTTACACTCCACAATCCCCACTTCACACTCCACACACGACATTCCCCACTCAACACTCCTCTTCCTTCATACTCCACACTTTGCACCCCACCCCCTTCCACATTCCACAGTCTACAGTGCATTTTTCATGGCTGCATTCGGGTTCGCGGGCTGCATCTTGTTTTCTCCGTAAAGTAAAATTCAAGGTAGCCTTCCAAGAACTACTTTCATGGTCTGGCGTAACCGGTTTACTAACCATGTCGTTCGAGTCGTTTCCAGTACCAAAGTATTTTCTGTGCTAGTTGATGAGCGTAAACATGCCTGGCCTGCCTCTCTTGTGACCCCTGGGAACGTGAGGAGAAAGTGAGGAACTAAGTCTGGATCCCCCAACGAAAAGTGTTTGCAGGATATGAAGCCAAGATTGAATTCCACCAAATTCCATGTACCCAACGACTTGCAATGGAAAAAGCAAAGTATTAACTCTGGAGATACGGTCACCAGTCAACGCAGTTGAACTGAACACCATACTAAAGGATGAGCCAATTGCATATTGCAATCTTCTCCTGTATATAAGTTCTGACAGAGATAAGTTCGACTAACATAGGCTATGCATGGTTATGACAGAGGTAAGTTAGGTGGAGATGAAAGTTATATGCAGATAATTTACAATACCACAGAACTAGGCAGAGATAAGCTACGATAGAGATGTAGAGATGAGTCATGGCGGACACGAACATTTTAACATTTGTGGTCGAGAAAAGCTTAATACATAGAGATGGTTCACGACCGAGATAAGTTGAGACAGAGAGGGTTCACAACACAAAAGAGGAAGGAGGGAGAGAAGTTATGCTCTAAAGAGGTTATTCTAGAGATATGTCATGACAGAGATAAGTTTGATAAAGGTAAACGAAGGAAACTAAATACGGGTTTGGGGAGAGAGAGAGGAGAAGAAGAGAAGGAGAAGGAGAAGGAGGAGGAGGAGGAGAAGGCGGGTAGATGCAAAAACTGGAAACCAAGAACCTCACACAAAGATACGTGGAAGAATCGATATGAATGGGAAGACAATGAGTGGGGGGTGGGGCGGGAAACTGCACAATATGGGGCGTATTTAGTGTAAGGGTAAGTAGGGGATGGAAATGGCATACTGGATCCTTTGCAGCAACGACTGAGCCTTTTCAGCATTTGGCGTGATCAACTGTGAAAGTAACTAAGTAGAGTTGGCTCTTCATGCGCTGGTGCATTCCTCTGAGATTTTGATGTTTTCCGGGTGGAGGGCACCCCTTCTATTGGTCAAATTCAAGAAACGGCCCGCTCTGCATGGCATCTTGTTCTGAGTGTCTGGTGGAAACAAAACCTTCTCAGCAAGGGTAGGCCAGGGTAGGTAGCTTTTGGGATGCTAGTAAGCTGGTTTGGATGGTCCAAGGAAAGGGTGTACTAGCGTGAGGCATGTGCACTACCCGGAAAAAGCAAGTCGAAGAACACATGGCAAGTTCTGTCATTGAATGGGGTTGTGCGACCGATTTCTTCCAATTTCTGTGATGGGCTCACCGTCTCGATTTTGTTTGAAGATTGGCCAGCCAAAAACTGGAGTGACGCTACAACGGCACAATTTGGCGCACGAAGAGAAACTATCAATAAAAAAAGGGGTATCCAACCTCTGCACGCCACGGGTGACTGCACTGTTGACCCCAGCCCTTTAGACGCACTTGGTTGAAAATGAAACAGGGGATCTCGAAGTTCAATTTTTCAAGAAGTTTACAACGCTAGGTTGCCTCAGAGCATGAATGGTTGGGGCATGTCGATACTTTTTGCTGTCTGTGCAAAACTTCATGCAAAATGGGTTCGCCCTGGAAACAAAAACATTGTAATTCCCAACAGCGAATCTTTTGGGTTTCAATCTCTGGGGCGGGCGGGGAGTGGTACGCCCCGAAAAACCGGAACAGTCCTGGAACCTTGCTGGAACCTTGGAACTTTGCCCGATAACATTGCAACCTTGGAACCCTGGAGCCTGCTGTTGCGTTGCAAAGCTGGGTTAATCCTTGAACATTGAAAGTCTGTCCGGAATCTTGGAACCTTAGAAGCCGGTATGCTAGAACATCTCAGACTGAACCCTGGAACGAACCTTGACCCTTGTAGTTGCGTTGCTTTTCGTTCACATGTCAAATTTCGCTGCGAAACCTGTGGGAGGGGCTTCTACAAACAGCAAAACACACAAGTACGGTACATCTACAGGGGTGTGGGCCAAAATTTGATACCATTTTCTTCTTTTTTGCAGCGTGATACTCTGTCTGAGTGCTGTGCGGGAGAGTCAGGAAGTTTCGTGAATTAAGCTACCAGAAAACCCTAGGCCGAGAGAATATAGGAGCCAGAGTTGTCACCCTTTGACCCTTTGGATGTGGTCTGAGCGGCCACTTTAAGGTGCAACTCCCCCCAACTAGGGCTGGGTTACAAGTATAGTCATCAAATTACAACTATAACAGGCGGGCTACAGGTTACAAAGCAAATATAACACTGATGAAAGGTGGACTCCGGTCCCATCTTGTCTGAGAGTCCAAAAGTAGTCCTCGGAGCAGAAGAAACTCCCGCTGGAAAAGAAGAATCTGACCACTAGTTCCAGTGTGAACAGTGCTGCAAAGACCTTGGGATGGTGCAAAAATGCTGCAGCCTACATGGCTGTCTCACCGCGGAATGACCAAAATCATTAGTAGGTGACATTGCCCAAAACCATGTGGCCACGTTTTTCTGCAACAGTTTTCTCAAAAATCTCAAAACAAAGTTTTTGGTAGCAGCTGGTAGCATTGGACACCAAGGGACATAGTTGACAACCTGGGGAAGCTGAGGAGGAAGCCAGTCTCCATCAATGCTTGACTGCACTTCAATGCCCATGAAGATTGCATTCAAGAAAACAATGACGGCAAAAAAAAGGTCAAAGCCAGGATGCCGCACCACGGCTTGAATGACTTTTGAAGTTTTGCTGGTGAGCAGCAAAGATTGTCCTACCACACTTTCCTCAGCGAGGAGGGCAGACCTGACTAAAAGTTGCGTCTGTTGTGGCTTGGATATTTCCGAAAAGGCATCTGAAGGTTGAAACTGGGTGCAATGTATTATCTTGCTTGCCTCCAATCTTTTCCAGTAAACGTTCCTTCTAATCTAACCCCCGCTGAAATATTCCGGCAAAGATATGTCAGCGAAACAATACGGAGGTAATTTCAGGTGCCTCAAGTATAAACCCTTGCAAAAAACAAGATAAAACAAACACACAAATAGCACACAAGACTCCAAGCATGTGGCTCCTACAGCAACCATCCCCAGGAAAGTGGTCACACTCTGTGCTGTCTCCGTCATCTTGGTCAATCAGATCCGAATGTTTTTACCTATAACCCCATAACCCCAGACAGAAACATACAATCTGACTGACATGGTTGGAATAAATTTTGATCTTTTCTGGGGGTCAATCAAAATCTGCATTGAGGACCAAATCATGGGATTGAACCCGAAAAAATCAGGGAACCCATGTCTTTGACACGTACCGAAATTTGTCCGGTAGGGCGCACCCAAATTTGCTGATTTATCTGTCTATCACTGTCTGTCATGCGTCTACTAGAATTGCCATTGGCGAGTAAAACTTTCCAATCCGATAAATCTCATCTTCCTTTTTTCAGCTGCCGCGCAAGTCTCCACTCGCTTTGGGATGTTTTTCTTGGAGCTGACTTTCTTGTGCACGCTCTTTGCTTCCGCCTGGAGGTCGATGTCGTGTGCCGAATAGCCTCAGTTGACTCCGTGAATCATTGGAAAGCCTGAAAAAAACGATTTCGTTGACCTAAGATACATGGCATACAACACGGCCTAATCCGTTTATACACCATTTACAAGGTTTCAGGATGACCCAAGCAAGGTTAAACAGGTGGGAGTGAAGTCATCGGGGTATCGCTGGGCCATCATTAAGCCCACAAAAAGCTGGTCTTGCTAGATAGGTTACTTTCTTTGAGTGACCCCCACCCACTGACATTCTATCTGACTATCTATCTAGCAGTTCTATCTGCCATTTGACCTCACATACATATATTCTAACATTCTAGCTGACATTCTATCTGAGGTTTTATCTGGCAGATATTCTGACATTTTATCTGACATATATTCTATTATTCTAGCTGGCAGTCTATCTGACATTTTATCTGGCAGATATTCTAAAACTTTATCTGGCATTCTCTCTGACATTTTATCTGGCAGATATTCTGGCATTTTATTTGGCGTTCTATCTGCCATATATTCTAAACAATCTGGCTGGCATTCTATCTGGCAGATATTCTGGCAGTCTATGTGACATTTTATTTAGCATCTTTTCTGGCCTCTGCTCGGATCCAGGCGTGCTCCACTGCATCCGGAGCGTGCATCTGGTGCCTGCAGTGCCCAGGAGCTGGCGGTAGAAGAAGGATGCGCAGAAGAAGGAGGAAGACTTTGAATCAGTGTCATTCGAGGGACCATATCAAAACCCAGAACCGCAACCAGAACACTTTGCCACCAACCTGCCATTCCTGCTACGTTTGTGGGTTTGGACAGGGATAAGCCCAAGGGTTTCTTCGAACGCGTTCCCTGCCTAAAGAACGTCCAGCCACTAACCACCCAACAAGGCCCAAACATGACAGCACAGTGACAGGATCTCTGAGGCCAAGGGGCTCTTGAAGAGGCGAATGGACGAATTGTTCGAGACTCCCTCTCCCGGGTCTGAGCCGCTTTCACTTACTCGGTCCTTCTGGTTTGTCTGGTTCTGATTTGTGTCAGCGGAATCCAGTCGGATATTTTGGATCTTATCGGCCGTGAGGAGACTCCTGGGGTTCCTCGCTGCCCCAACATGGGTGAGTTTCCAGGCAAACTGCGAATGTCTCTCTTTGGAGAGATGGGAATGTTTATTCGTTGATTCTGAAAAAGTGGGAAAAAGAAAAAGATGTTGGGTCAAGAACCCTCTGGTGAACGGGTAAAATCTCCTCCTGTCCCCAGCAAGAATAATAGCTGCAACACTTGGATGATAATATCTTAATGTGTCTTCAGTCTGCACGAGCGCCTTCCAATACGAACAAGTCTGCAAGTTCTCAAAAGACGGCAAATAACTTGTTGCCGGTGTCCGTCAGTTTCGTCATGTGAAAACACCGTGGACAACTAAGCTATATATACATGCACTGCAAAAACGGAGTTGAATCGCATGAAGCTGTTCCATGCTGTTCCAAGGATCCTGAACCCACCCTCGGGAATCTTTTTTCGATCGGAGCCCTGGGAGTTGACGGAGCACATTGCCCCGTTGTAACCGTTGTCTTGCCTGCTTTGTCTCAGCAAGAGACTGTGCAAGATCCTCTCTTGACTCTCAAGCTTTGCCATGACCGCCCTGTGGCATTCAATGAGCCGTGAGTCCTTGGTACAGCAGATTGAACACGATTGAGCACGATTGAGCACGATTGAGGCTTGTCTTTGGATGCTTTTGGCGTTTCGGCGTCTTGTCGTCTCTTTGGTTTGTTTTCAGATGGTGGATCCACAAAAAGACTGCGCAATCAGCAAAGCTAGGTTTCCCAGGAGTCTTTGAGCGTGGAATCTTCACCTGATACGTTCCGTCACAGCAGGTCGATGTACAAACCCGAGGGTTTGTAACGCAATATGATAACTTGGCTGAATGATGCAAAAGGATGAAGAAAAGAGCCTGACAAGCATGAGCTATTATGGATCAGCAGAAGCTCGTAGGGATCATTATGAATCATGAAAGCCGCTTTGGAAGGCTTGAAATTTGATAGCAAGGAGAAGAAGGAAAACTGGAGGCACTGTGAAATTTGAAGTGGAAATAGGTAAGACCAGCTACGACTGTGATATTGTTGGGTTCAGGAAGAGCAACCACTTTGCAAAGCGAAAGAAGCTTTTAGAACAACCAACTCTCAGAACACTTTGGAGACGTCCCTGAACGAAACTACGTATGAAACATCATGAACCTTCATCTGCGCTACAGTAGCTATAACTGTGCCCCATGTCAGTGTCGCTTCGACTTCTGCTGGTTGCAAAGCAAGCCTAGGAGAGCGATCGCTGTCCCAGCCCAACCTGGATGCACAGAAATCGATGCTTTCAGTCTTTCCACTCTTTCATCTTCGGGTGGAAAGTGGTCCATGCTCGCCATCTCCGGGGGTCTTCCAAAGAGATCTTCGAACGAAATATATGCTGAAACAGCTGCGTTGGAGAATTGCATCCAAACTGAATGGGCATTGGGTTGCGTTTCATGTTCAGGAGATCTCTCCGTTCCATCTGTCCATGGAATATTTGGTCGTGCTTTTGTGCGGTCTCAACAGTTCCAACATGTTCCAACCTTCCATGCTGGCAATTTTTCTGCCGCTTTGCTGAGCAGAGCAGGGGGGGGCCCCACTCGGTCGTTGTCGCGATGATGCACACCGCCACAGTGAGATGAACAAGGTCAACAAAAACGACTCTCGATCATTGCTAACCTTGCCGATTTCGGAGAGTCAACCCTCACAAATCCATTGGGAAATCCAAACGGATGGAGCATATTCAACAACTTCCTTGGGATATCTTCCACAGCTTTCTTCAAATATCAGCCTCTTGCAATAGCACCTTGGCCTATTTTCCCCTCGATCTGACACCGCAATGAACTTGTGAGCTGCAGCTCGTGGTCAACACGATGACTTGCAGTTGTCTCTAGACGCTGCAGTGCGCGGCAGTTTCCAGGAATGCGGTTCAAACTCTTCCTGTGCCGTGCCAACCCAATGGGAATAAAAGACCAAACATCTTAGATGATATTTTCGAAGATACTCAATCAGCGGTATTGACACAGTGAAATACTGAAATAGCGCAGACGGCGATGATATCGCCTCAATGGTTGCCTGTTGGTATTGGCATGCATTGGCACAGGGTTCATTCGACCGCACAAGTAGTTTCATCTCATGAACCCTGAGTTTATTGGCGTCTGCTTCGATCATCATTCCAGCTTGTGAAGCGGAATTAATCTTATCCTATGTCGGATGAAACACAACATACACAACACACATGTACATCTCCATATGCAAATCCCCACAACCAAAAACTCATACAGATGTACATATTGCGGTAAATAAATACAAATACATATATATATATATATTCATTTCTACATAAAGTGCGTATGCTTGAAATGCAAAAAGCAGCCACCAACTTTTACATTTGTGCGTGGCAAAGGCCGAACACCGATGTCGCGGCCAGGGTCGAAGTCCAGATGAACAAGTCACTGGATCAATGACTCAAAGGCACCAAGGTTTCCAAGTTTCAACGCCACGCTGACTAGATACATGGCGAAAATGGGTACATATGGAAAACATGGGCCATGGGAACATGATGTTTTGGCCACTTAAATGGGAAACATGCGGCTTCAATACATTGGATTTCAGGGTACCCTTTTCTGGACAAACACATTGAAGCATGTGGCTAGTCGGAAAAATCTTGTCACACCGGTGAAATCACACCAAACTTCACCTGGCAGTGATTGGTGTTTCATCCAAACACATCTGAGGAATCTAAGGTTATGACCCATTCCAATCATAGAGGAAAGCAAAGGCACACTTGTTAGGGGTGGGTAAGGCGCTTCCTCTGAATCAGTTTACATCAGTCTGGATGGTTTTGTCCCCTTCATTCGCTTCAATATTGAATTGGTTCATTTTTAGCTGTGCCGTGACCCCTCGACCATGACCAACACAAAGAATTACTTTCTTCGTGTGATCCCCACCAACTAATTCTATCTGACACATATTCTATCATATTCTGATAGTATACTTGGCATTCTATCTGACGTATATTCTGACATTCTAGCTGGCATTCTTTGTGGCATTCTATCTGACATCTGGCGCTTCGAGGCTGCTGGAGGAGAAGGAGAAGAAGGCGGAGGAGGAAGAAGCAGCTCTGATAAAATCTAGAGACCCTCACCTGGCCGGTGGGGAACAAGCCTTTTCCAACCTCCTGATGTTAGGACCACCAGAAAGGCTGCGGAATTGAAACCTGAAACCTTGGCTGGTGGCAATAACCACTCTTGACACGAAAACAGTGGGCTCCATTTCACGGGTTTGAAGATTGGGACAATCCTCGCATTGCATCAGTCCTTCTCCCCAAAGATTTGGGTCAAAGCCGTAACCTGCGGCGTCTTGAGAGTTCAGAGACAATCGGCAGAGGGTTTTACTCCAAGCGCTGAAAACCAAACATATTCATTGGCGACCTTGCTGCGAAATTGCTCAACTTTGTTCTATTTTGAAAACATCGGTGGTCAACCTTGGGATCCCAAAATATCCCAAAGATACTCCGAAATGAGACGGCGCCTGAACAATCCACGCTGCGTACAGTAGGGATCTTTGAAATACACATCGACCATCCCCATCAGGATTGAAGGCTTTCAATTTTTGCATTAACATTCCAAACTAAAGCTAGTGATTGGGCGGGCAGCGCCAACGCTGAAATTTCCTTACCATCTCGGGTTGCGCCTTGTTGTTCAAGCCTTGCAGCTCTTCCTCCACAAATTGCTGAAACCTGAGCAAGATTTGGGCAACTTGTCTGGAGAAGGACGGGTGGCTCAGCTGAGGTACCTTCACCAACTCCCAACTGAGCTCAGTGGTGTGTCCAAAAATGGGCTATTGGGTTGCTCCCAATCAGGATGGTTTCTTTGGTAAAAGAAGACTGGCATCCATGGTGGTTGAGGCATTCCCTTGCAAGGCTGAATCCTTCACAATCTCAAGAAACTTCCCCTGGCTCTTGATGAGCCAAGTTTGGTCGTACGTCAGCTTTGCGATGTCCATTGCTCGAGCGTGTCCACGCAAGCGGAGACAGCCGAGCAAAAATTCCTCGACTTCGACGGCACCACCTGTTGTGGCTTTGGTTTGGTCCAGGTGCGTCAAGACTGGTGTCATCGCCCCCTTCTGTTTGTTAGTTCCAAAAAAATCATTTAAAACAGCGAGCCTCTGTAGAGCGTAAGCGCAATGGCCGTTTTGGGCACTCAGTTCAAGGGAGAGTGGCTCTTTCTTGCTGATGTGGCATCTGAAGTGAATTCGGGTAACTTTGAGGAACCAAAAACAGATGACACATGATGACACAAGTTATATCGGAAGAACCTTTGGGAAGACCAATGATGTCGGCAATCCGACTCATGTACATATAAGTATGAATGCAAACCTACAATGGGTACATGCTGGTACGTAAGCTAGCGCGTGCACATTCATTCCATGCACACACGCCTGCATGTAACATCTTAAAAACAAACAAAGATGTTCATGTCCAATCATGTCTATCTCCAAAGCAGCGATTTTGTTCCTCCCGCTTCAGTTTCTTGTGACGACAGTCAGTGTGTGTGTGTGTACCATCTGAACAGATGTAAAACTTCTTATTGGTTTTCACTACTTTGCAGGGGGACTGGAGCCGATTTGCCTATCCAGTCCAACGAAGCTATGGCATTTCGGTGGATGAGTGGTCTGATCAACCACTTGTACCTGCAAAACTCAGTTTGAACTGTTGACCAAGCTGTTACACTGCGTTGTTTCGACTCTACACGGTTGCCACAATCTGTATTGCATGCATCAGAACCTTCCTCAGATTTTCGCCGAAACCATATCGCCGACAGTATTATGATTTTTTGATATATTTTCGCCGAGATCATGTCGCCGACGAACTTTGGGTCTTTTTGGGAAACAATCGCCGAAACATTATTTGGGATTTCAACATGCTGGTCAAAACTCTATGGACTCTGGTTTTAACTACGTTTGACAATATCGGATGCCCTACATCGTTTTCGAGAAGTACCTCATGCGGCTCTTTTACTCATCAAATAATTTAGACTGGTTTGCATGTTTCAGGATTCAGTTCCTGCCGGATCATATAATGATCCATTCTTGTCTAGTGTGATTTCCATGGTGGCTCCGACATGGTGCCATGGAGCCATTGGAGGCAACCCTTTTCAGGGTGAGTGTTGACAGACTTGAATTCTGAATTCACACATTTTAACCTAGTAATTCGTTTAAGTAGAGGGCAACAATCAGCCTTGCGGTTTATCAGCCATTTTGTGATTTCCTGCTGCTCCGGCTGTCCCTTGAGATCCTCGTGAATTGCTTTCTTCACTGAGAGAAGCCATGCGGAACAACCAGAAACGTTCTTTTTTCGATCACTACAGCTCAAGCTTTGGCAGTGAAACATGTCCATGTGACGAGTTACAGGCAGGCACACGACTTTCAGGTGTGGTGATTCTTTCTTTTGATGGTTGTCTGGTGAGGTTAAACATTTTGTGCATCTAATTCGATGGAACTTGGAAGCTGTTTTATGCCATTGCGGCACGACTTGACCACGGTCCCGGTGCAGGGAATAATCGCACGACATTTTAGGCAGTTAGGGACTGAATCCTGCATGTGATTGTTCACTTTTGTTTTGATCTACTGAAGCGATGCATCCGTGGAACACTCCGCCAACGTCATGGCCTGCTCCACCGCAGCCTTCGAACCCATCTTCGACGTGGCAGCAATCAACGCCGAATGCACATTTATTTGGACATCCCTCGGCCTTGCATCCTACATGGTCATCCTCAGCTTCGCTCATGCCGTCTACATCAACCCCAACATCGTTGCCGTTCACCTCATTGACTTCGGCTCCTCATGCAGTACCAGGGCCACAGCTCGTACCCACCATGCCTTCGCCTTTGGCTCCTGAACCAACTATGGTGCACACCGCTCCGTCGACTTTTCCATCTCCTATGGCACCCACCGCTCCACCCACGTGGCCTTCCCCTCCGGCTCCATCCCCTACATCGACTACACCACCTACATCGACTATGACACCGACACCTTTGCCCAGTTCTCCATACCCACCTCACCACATTCAACCTCCATTACAGATGGACGCATCGACGGTCCCTCCAAATGAGCCTTCACCACGACCCCCAGCAGTCAAGGCAGCTCCCAGGCATCGCTCTGACAAAAGACCGGATCGACCACGCAGGCCAGCTCCGAAAACCCCTCCTCACGCTACACCACCGGCACCTACGACAGCACCGACTTCATCCGTGTCACCTGAACTTGCATCCCTGGGTTCCACTGCACAACAACTGGCTGAATCTGTTCGACTTATTCAAGCTCAGCAACAATTGATCATGGATTCTCAACGAGCACAAGAACAACGTCAACTCCTTCTTCAACAAGATGAACTTCCACCGAATCCTACACCACCGACACCGCCACCTACAACTACACCACCACTGATCGCCACGCCTCCACCTGCACCGAAAGCCAGACCCACCGAACCGGACGTTCAGGACCATCGTATTGTCCCAGCTCCAGCCATCGCTCCTCCTCACCAACTACAAGTTCCACCACCACCAACACGCCGACCACGATCCAGGACTCCAAGATCACGTTCCCATCGACCTTCTGGACATTCCCATCACCATCGCAAATCTCCTCAACGTGCAGCTCGACCTCGTTCTCCTCTTCCTCGTTATCGATCATCCACAAAACACGCCAAGGACCGCCGAACCCCATCCCCATACAGACGAAGATCACCACCACGACGACGCTCTCCGGTGGTTCCTCGACGTCATCGATCTCACCCACGCCCACGCTCCGAGACACCACATCACCGATCCAGAGGCCGTGAAGTCATACTTCGACCAGCTGCAAACCCATCCAATCCGGCCTACATCCCCACTCCCGACGCTGATGACACCTGGGGCACATGGAACGACAGCCATTACACCGACAACTACCACCACCACACTGCTCGACCCAACTCTCCTGCCGATCCACCGCCACCTGAACCAACTACCAACCCACCAGCCCACACTTCAGCACCACTCGGCGCGGTGTCCTTCCGAGTTCCGGACGGCGACAGTGAAAATTCTGAGGTTACAGATACAATTTCGCTCACCAAGTTTGACACGAATGACATCGACCTCGATGAAATGGTGGCGGCGGCCAATGACCCCCATAGGGTCCGTTGCCTGACTGAGCTTGGCCCCGATCATGTTGTTCCCCTACGCCAATCATTGACCCCGGCTATCTTGCAGCTCTTCAACCAATTTGTGGACGCGATGTTCGAACAGTTGGCTAAACCATACCGCACCGTCAACAACCATCGTATTTACATCAAAGCAAGCCAAGCCACCGTCAGGAATATTGCCAGGGCCTTTGCACAATCCGACTTACTGGACATCGAACTCGCAAGGCAAACACAAGCCTTCTACATCGAGCCAGAGAACTTGCTGACCATCACGGTTCCCACAGGATTGAAGAAGAAACCAATCTACCGTGGCGAACACATGGGCACCTACCTGATCTACCACAAAACGAGTTGGGAATCAGTTGCCAAAATTCTTGCGGAAGACTGCATCCGCCCGGCAACTTGGACAAAAAACGAAGCCGGCATGCCGACTCAATACCCATGTTACGGGTTCTTCGGAATGTCCTCTGAGATCGCAGACATCGACAACCTACCCGGCTATGCTGTCAAGATCTGTACCTCTCAGCTCTACAAAATAGGCAAAGGACAAAACCCATCAGGCCTACTGGCCATATGCCGCTCACCCAAATGCATCCGTGCCCTAGCTGGAGGAAATGACCAAATCCAACGCTTGTGCAACCTTGCGGGCATCGCCAAGGGCAAAGACAATGCAACGGCTATGAACTCGAGCGCCGCATCTATATGCTACGTTGCCTCCACTCACACGGTTTTCCCGGGCTTGATCACACACCAGACTGCGGAGACCAATGCACCTTCGGAACCTCCTGATGACTCTGCACGTCCAGTACGACCTGACCCTTATGCCGACGCCCCAGAACCTTCGGAGCCGCCCCCAGACGACTCTCGCGACACACCGAGCCACCGCGAGACCGCTGCCTCTGGCTCTCGGAACTATGCTCGCCGATCTTGGCACGACAATGCTTCTTGGGACAATTCCACCTACAGCCGCCGAGATCGCCGATCCTCATACCATGAAGACCACTCTCGCGATCAGCACCATGACGGCCGACCTCGTTCTCGACATTCGACCCACCACTCCAGATCTCGTTGGTGAACTATTTACCCTTGAGGAGCACCGGAACAAGTATCGACTATTCTACGTCAGCGATACAGTGAGCCTAGTGGCCCTGCCCGATCATTTTGGAGTAACAATGCTTCTCCCGACATTCGGTATTGCCGCCACTTCTTCCTCAAAAGGTTTGTGAATCGCTGCTTGCTCATATTGTTGATCCTTTCGCCCGATTCGTTTTCACTTTACGTTTCACACAATGGGACCACGTATTATGTTTCACACTTTTTCAATTTCACATTACCCTTGTCTCACCTCGACATTTTCCGCAGCTTTCATTCGGCAGTTCGAGCGCATTTTGACCTATTATTTCGTGACCCTCTCTACATCATGGCGTCCCAGGACCTGATCTCCCAATACAGCGCGGATATGAATGGAATTCCTCCTTCCCAGCCGGATCGCTCGCGCACACCACCACGTCATCAACATGGATGGCACCAAGCAGTACCGGCGTTCCGTGGCCCGATGCATTATGCCATGACGACCCATCGACCCTTGTGGAACCCATCCGGAATACCGCCTCCGCCACCTACGTCTCCATCGTTCCCAACACGCCCACCATGGACTTCACCTACGGCACCTTTCCCGCCCACGCCGCCTCCGAGCTCACAGACACCTCCCAACAACGCCAACTTTGCACCTCAACGTCACCCTTTTACACCGAGATCACCGAGACCTATGTCATCCCCAGGAGCAAGTTCCTCTGTCAACGAAGGATATACATGCAGACCAATTGAAATCCCACCAGTGGAGAACTGGAAACCGGATGTCGACTTCCACGACTCCAACAAAATCAATGGTTTGGACTTCCCTTCCAGAATCCGACAGAGCAGATTTTCAAGCTACAAGGACATTGAAGGGATGGATCCTTTACAAGTCCCACTCTGGAAGTTCTTGTACCAGGGCTTACACAATACTTGGCTTCGTCGAGTGGCATACGGAAGAGAAACCTTCGTCCTTCCTTTTGACAACATAGGCACTACAGTATTTGTGGCCGAATTGGTATCCCAACTACGCACCCGCAATGTAGACTTGGACAAACTTGCTACATTTCGAGCTCGTTCAGCAGGCCAATGTATCAACCAGAAGGAGGCCACCCAAAACATGGCCAAAGATGTTGCTCAACTTCTCCAATCTTGGCTCCCGACTCAACCTTCTGCTGACGTGGCAAGCCAACAACGCATTCTTGAACTGGAAGCAGAACTGGCCAAGGTCAAATCGGCCGCTACTACCTCACCAGCTACAGCACCTCCGGGCTCAACTCCGGCTACGACACCGATAGGACGTGCACTTCAAGGACAACCTGCCGCTTCTACGACCTTCGACCCCTCAACTCTGCTTATCTCCCCGGGCTCCGTGAACACTTGGCTCGTTGACAACCAACCCACATCATTGTCGGACACTCAATACACCAAGTGGTTGAAAGCCTTGAAGCTACCCCAGCCCAAACAGGATATCCTGGAGAAGAACTTGGAAAAGGTCAATGAATGGTGGCAAAACCAACCCGATGATGCTTCGAAAACTATCCAACGCGCAAGCGTGGCTATGGGTATCGACCCCTGCAAGCACAAGGGGGCCTCCACGGATGAAGTCGTCCTCAAGGTCATGACAGTGGCATTATTGATGCAATCCTGACTAGCAGCCTATTTGAAAGTACCTGGCTCAAAAGCAGCCAACATTATGCGAACTTTGGCCGTGGCTCATTCCTGTATCCTTGTTCTTGCACTATTGACTCCTCTCACGTTGTCCCCTTCTGTTGATGTCTTTTTTGCTTTTCGGATGCTTCAAACAGTATTGATGGGCCAATATGTGTTATTACACCCACGGGCAAATCCGAAACTCCAAGCCTTGCTCAAAGGCACTCCGATGCAGAGTATTTTCTTTTGCAGATCCTGGGATGACTTGTCAGTCGCCCTTCAATGTTTCAAGCACCCTCAGGCGGTGTATATTCGTTTCTGCCACATTGCTAATTTTCAACCTAAGTTTTATGTTGGTTCCACATCGTCGTTTGTTTTGGACCGCGAACACTCTCGCTATCGGAAATTTCTGCAAGTGCAACAACATAAATTCGTGCTGGCCGAAGTTGCCTTACGGTTTTGGTGCAGATTTGACAATTTCTGGATGTGGTCTGTTTTCCCGATCTACACCAATAAATCCAACTTTTGGGCCTTGGAACAGGCCTTAATTCAATTGTGGCAACCTCGATTGAACACCCCGTTCATTTACCAGTTTTTCAATTGCCGAAAGGGACTCATTGCACGTACCAAATTTTCCGCCTCTCGACAATTTGGAGCATTTTCCTTGTGGCGGAAACTTCGCTGGCGATCTACACCTCATCATGTTCGACACGCTCTTCATAGTCCTCTTTTCCATCGACGAGTACAACTTTGGGAGATTATCCAGGATTTGGGCAGTAACTCCGTTCGACGCTTCCACATGGAAAAGAAACTACGATCCAACGAAATTGGAGTTCAAGGCTGCTACTTTATCCGACGTCTTGCCAACAACCTTGGAGAACCTCAAAGGTCGTACGCCGTCAATGCCATTGACCGAGCTCTGACCTTTTGGAAAGCCAAACGAGTCAGAAAACCGGTTCCTCTTCGTGCGCCTTGGCTACTATGCCCCAACTGGACTCGGGATCTTCGACGCCTACTCACCTCCCACGTTCATCAAACCCGACACTACAACACCACATTACAGACTCCTTCCACGGCGATTGTCTTCACAAAGTTCCCCTCGGTGATGGATAGCTTGTGCAATCACAAAGAAGCCGCTACCAAATGGGCTGACGGCGAAACCCCAAAGTGTGCCTGTGATGCCTTGCGACCTCATGCCCTTCATGGTCTTCAACCCGATCACCACCTGGTCCTCGACGGCGACAACCTACATTTCGATGATGGCCCACACACATCCATTGCGACTGGTTCGCTTCAAAACAAAATCTTCCCACCTTCCAAAGAAATCCAGACATCGCTTCGCAAGGCTCTGCGGACATGGACTACCCGAAACTCACTCCCTTCCTTACAAAAGTCCCATATTGATGAGCTTTGGCATCGTTCTATTCAATCCCACTACCACACACTCAACAACCACATCACTCACAAAGACATCGGCCGCTTCAAACGTCTTTTTCCAGAAGCCGTCTTCCACAACGAGGACAAGCGAGCTACATCCTTACGAATCTACTGCCCCGTACTCTACTTCCAGTGCCTCACCACCACCTTCGCCGACCCGTTGGTATTTCGCAAATTGGAGCAAAGCCCGAGTGACATCATCGAGCGGACCATCGCCGAGATCAACCGCCATTTTGGTAAAGCATACCCATGGGCCCTTGGTGCTGGACGAGACCTGCCGAATGCCTATGTTCTACCCAAACGGAAGTAACGGAAGAAACAGTTCAAGGCTGGACGACCCATTGTCAGCTTCTTCACGGCACCTTTCCGACCTATGTTGAACTGCACTGCCAAGCTGATATACAACCTTCTACCCCAAGCGTTTCCCCACAACCTAGCAAAGGGTGATGTATTTGATCTCATCAAGCTCCTCAAGGACACTGACTTTGATTCGCTCCCCACTCCACGAATACACAACCAAGATCTTGCGGGCTTTTTCACAAGCATTGACACAGACCGCTTCGTCGCTAGCTGGCGACTGACCTTGCAGTTCCTCTCGACCCTCATGAATACCGACCCTGATGAGATCATCTCCGTGAAGGCAACTCCGGGCAACAACACAGGGGACGTAGTAAAAGGCCGCACATGCCGTACACTCAATGTGACCAGGAAGATCTTCATTCGGGACATTGAACGCATCATCCTCATGTCTTTGAAGATGACTCACTTCTCCATTGGCACTACGGTTTTTGAACAAATCCGAGGATCCCCTATGGGCTCCCCACTGAGTCCAGCTTTGTGCATGATGGTTGTTGCATTGTCTGAAGAAATCTGGTACAAAACCTACCGCACCACCCTTAGCAACATGGATCTCACAGCTCGCCTCCTTCGCTATGTGGACAACAGACTGTGCTTGTCGGACCCCAGCTGGGACTACGAAATTTGCTTCGCCAATTTCCTCCACCCGGAGTTCTACGGCCATCCTATCATTTTGGAAACGGAACCGGACCAGGAGTTCTTGGGCTTTTGTATCGAGTTCGAGCCCTTTGCCCTTCGCTACAGCCCTCCACGCGACTTCAACCAGGTCATGGCGCCATTCTCCGCATCACCTTTGGCCGTCCAACTTTCAGGCTTTGTTTCACGATTATTTCTGGTCGCCAAATGCGCGCACCCTGCACATGAACGAACACGAGGTTTTGCCGCATTGCACCGTTTGTACAGATCTGCAGGTTTTACCGAGTCCGATCTTTTCGCTGCCGCCAAGCCGATTCGTCAATACTTGCACGTTTCCTCATTGTGGTAAAATCCTGAACCGTCTTGCCGCGTGCGCTTACGTTTCATTACTCACACCTTGCGGAACGTTTCACCTATTTGGACCTTATTAGAATTTATTTGATTTCGGAATTGTGCTTTTCCAGCTGGCTTACCCTCAAACTCGGCTTCATTTACTTGTTGACCCATATTCGACGCATTGTCATGGCTTCCTCGCCTCCTACGACGTCAATTCCGATTCAAGAACCAGTGTTTCTTCAATTTCTTCATGATGTTCACCATGCTTACCTTCTACTACATCGAGCAATGGCGCTACTACCACCCACACTCATTCCCAACATCGAACCTACTCCTCTTCCCAGTACAGATGTATGGAATCAACCTGATGGGCTACGACCACATTATTCGGACCAGACCAACGCCTTCATTGACAATGCCCCCATCCCATCGCCGGATATGGCGGAGGAAGAGACACTTATGGATGAACTGGTGGAAACCCATCTCCCTGAGCCACACCAACATGTTGCTGCCCCGCCTCCTGATGTTTTACCTGCACCTTCGAAGCTTTCTACCAGAACACCATCACCGCCGAATCGCAAACAGAAAGCCAAATCCGCTCCAAAGGCGCCTGCCAAGCGTCGTCGCCGACGTGACCAATCCCGATCCCGCTCCTCGAGCCCACTGTCACTCTGGACCTCCGAAGACAAACAGAAACTACGCACTCTGAAGGCTGACGAGAAGTCTCGATTTTCATGGAAGGTGATCTCGACCAAGATGGGCAAGTCTGAGGAAGATGTTCGTTCTATGTGGAATAAGATCAAGGACAAACTTGGCTGACCAACGACATATGCGAACCAAACAAAAAAGGCAGTTTGCGGCACGGTATTACGGCTCCACCAACCAGTTGGCTTCCTTTTGGGAATTTTTTCTCCTTGTTAATCTTTAGAACCATGGGCGCTGTTGCACCATTGACTTTTGACACGTCGTATCACACAACCCGCCAGCCATTTATTATGTCTCTCCGCATTCACCTGGACCGCTATTGCCAACTGCGAGCTATGTCCCACGAGAGGATCTCACCTACACGACGCTCACGCTCTCCAACCAGGACGTCGTCTTCCGCTATGGGCTCTTCGTCATTTCAGCACCCACCCAACCGGTCTTCGCCTCCGACACCTCACCGACCGGTTATTTTCCAGTTGGACCTGAAGCCGATGCAACAACTGGCCGTACGCAACCCTTATTACAACATCTTGACCCCCAAGGTCGCGGGCAACCTTTCTACGGCCACCTATGATAGCCTGTTCCAGACGTTCAAGGTGATCTACCCGGACTATGCTCGCAGTCATTTCGTCTCAGACCTCAAAACCGTAGTTACCGACACGTTGCTACAACGCTGGTCAATACACCTACCAGCGTCAGAGTTCTACATGATGATTGACACCGACCAAGGAGCTCAGATGCTTGACGACCTTCCTCATTCTCTTCTGGATGTTTTGAACTGGTTCTACCCGAGATGGAAAACTCATCAACATCTCGATGCTTTCACGACTCGTGAGTGTTCACCGTTGCTGCTGACACCCCATCCGGATGCACAAGACACAGGCTTTGCTGTACATGTTCAAGTGATTCCCCGTGGGCATCCATTCGTCACGGCCACCCGATACACTAAAGCTGCTGAGTGATTAGCTGTCTTGAAGGATCTCGGCAAGGCTCCCGCCTATGAGAAAAAAGACAACATTCGTTATGATGTCCACCACCACGGTTCTGAATTTCCCTTATGTAATCCTTTTCTCGTTTTCCATTGGGTGATGTTCGTTATTTATTCCTTCATCATTGACCTTCCCCACGGCTTTTTGGCTTCAGTTCAGTATTTCTCATTATCATACTCTTGTGATCGTACATGATGACTTCCAACACGGATGATCCTGCTCGATTGGTCTCACACCGTTCACCACCTACATCCCCACATGGCCTTGTCTCACACCTGCCACCTGATGATCCTACCTCGGCATCCTATATTCCTCGTGCAGCGCGAATGATTCCGACCTCTACCACGGTCCACTCCGTCTTCATCAAGAAGCTGAGCTATCCTTTGTCTAACCGTTCAGATGAACTTTGGATCGTGGAAAGGACACTTGATGGTATTGAAACGTGGAAACCAGTGGAAACATTTCTGGAGAACATGCACCTCACCAACGACCAGGCGATCCTGCGTACCACAGCTAACCATTGGCGCCGATACTATGACGTACCAATTCAATCATCATCCTCCTCCCCTACGGCAACTACTGTTCCCGTTTTACCACACCCTGAACACTCCAACGTCTATGTCTCCCAGCCGTACGAAGCGATACCGGACCACCTCCATATTTTGCAGTCATGCTGGGGACGCTCTGCCCAACACCACTCTCAAGGAACCACTACCTCTTTATATTGGCCACCTTGGCGGTCTACACCACCTTCTTCCCCACCGGCAACACTACAACGTACTGTACATCTCACTCACCCCGCTGTCCCTCCTCAACAAGTGCATGGTCCACTGGATGCGAACGATATTGACCCGATGGATATGTCGGACTCAAGTGTGTAATATACCACATTATTTGTCGGCAAGAAAAAGACCTGTGCTTCACCGTCTCTTTGTGTGACCATTTGCTAGGTATTCCGTTTCCCTTCCATTTCCAACACTTTGAGCTTTATTCTGTGGTCATTCCAACCCATTTTGCAGCTTGGGCTTTTCGCTTTCTCCTCGATACTTCATATTTGACGCAATGGCTCGTTCTTCTCGGCCCAATCCATATCGCGCTACATCTACGATCGAGACACCGCTTGGTACACGAACCGTTGGATGGTTTGCTGGACATCGAGGCCTTCCTGGTGATGTGAACCCTCCTCCAAACAGACCTGTTCTTATCTTGGTTGACTTCTCTCCCCTACAGGCATTGATTCACCGAAGCGAACCTGACCGTGAACACTACATGGCTCTGGCGAACTCCAATTTTAGAAATGTCAGTGGCTACGAACTTGCAGCTCTGTTTACCTGGTCACGTCAGATGGAACCAGTTGAAGCCGGCCTCATCCCAATTGCCGAACTTCGCTTCTGTATCTCCAAAAGATTGAGGTCCCAATGGGACATCCAAATTGATCCCTCGAATCTGGAGTTTCGCTATTGCGACCTGGACGGTGATACATTCCAAGTTTCCAATGATATGACGATCTTGCAGCTTCTGGAGGCATACCGACCTGAATGGCGACTTCGGCAGTATAACTCCCGCGAATCCTCTTTCCTCATTCCGGGTACCAGACAGCCTTTCGTACTACGTCTGCAATGCTACAAAATTAGCTCCGGTGTGATCCTGCCCTGATACGCTAGCCTGCCAAAAAAAGACCATGCCACAGGGTTTTCAATTCTCCCTTGACACCTCACCAACATAAAGGATTCGTTGATTTCTACTTTATTTGACTTTGAGCTGTGGCTTCTCCGTCGCAATTGAACCACTTGATTGAGGACTGGACTTCACTTTTATCATTCTGGTGATCGTTATCATTTTCGGGACTGGCTTATATTTGCTATTCTTGATGCCTCAGCCGTTGTTGCACTACTTCTCGCATTTGTGACAGTTTCACCCATGGAACACAAACGAGACGCGACCGTGGCGGGCTTGTCTTGGCCTTCGAATCCTACCCGTGGACTCGCTCCTGCCAACCCAGTTCAAGTACCAGACGCCCAGACTTCTGCACTATGTCACTCAGGCCCTCCTGACACTACGACCAACCCTACGTCGGCACCTTTGGCAACTGACAGCACGGCTCCTGACACGGGTACTATGGCCTATTCTGATACATATTCAGGACCAGCACCTCCTTGCGTCCCGTTTCCGACGGAGTCAAGTTCTGCAAACAACTATCTCCATCGTGCTCAATTCTCTTCTCGCGTGGTTCACCAGATCCAATTCAAGGTCATTACCCACTCCAACAACACCAGGGAGCTTTTCATTGAAGAAATCCCCTTGCTCGGGCATTCCCGATGTCGTGACCCTGAACACTACTTTTATGGTCTTTCGGGCAACTGGGAGTGGTCCCTGCGTACAGCGGACTATTGGCGACATCATTTCGAGATCCCCCTTGTACACGGACACCATCCTTTTCACAATGTGCCCATTGAGACGACATCTCCTGCAGATGAACCGAGCCTAACCACCCGGCTCCATGAATTAGCCAAAGATCTATCTGACACCTTGAAGGCTGCTACGGCATCTGGGGAACTCGATCAGACTTGGGCGATGGTTGAACGCATGAGCTTCCACGAGGCTATCGAAGTTCTTCTACAAGCTCCGAATTCCTCTTCTGACTGAGGTGATCGCCCGTTTGTACATTAGGTTATTACAGGTTCACTTTCACTGGTGTATTGCCGATTCCGCCAGCGAAGTTCTTCCAAAAATCCAACCTCGCTACATGCGAGGTGTGTGTGTACCATCTGAACAGATGTAAAACTTCTTATTGGTTTTCACTACTTTGCAGGGGGACTGGAGCCGATTTGCCTATCCAGTCCAACGAAGCTATGGCATTTCGGTGGATGAGTGGTCTGATCAACCACTTGTACCTGCAAAACTCAGTTTGAACTGTTGACCAAGCTGTTACACTGCATTGTTTCGACTCTACACGGTTGCCACAATCTGTATTGCATGCATCAGAACCTTCCTCAGATTTTCGCCGAAACCATATCGCCGACGAACTTTGGGTCTTTTTGGGAAACAATCGCCGAAACATTATTTGGGATTTCAACATGCTGGTCAAAACTCTATGGACTCTGGTTTTAACTACGTTTGACAATATCGGATGCCCTACATCGTTTTCGAGAAGTACCTCATGCGGCTCTTTTACTCATCAAATAATTTAGACTGGTTTGCATGTTTCAGGATTCAGTTCCTGCCGGATCATATAATGATCCATTCTTGTCTAGTGTGTGTACCATCTGAATAGATGCAAAACTTCTTATTACTGCAGGGGGCCGTTGGGGGACATTGTGGAAAGTCTGAACAGACGTAAAACTTCGCTGGTCCCGGGGGGGTCGGTGATCAACGAAGACACCTCCCCGGGACCCGTGTAAACGTACGTGCTGGACTTTGGTGGTGCACCTGAGGGCATTTAAGTCGCAGCTGGTGGCCGCCATAGTCCTATATATATATATACATACATATATATATAAATTATTCATCTTGTCCACTTGCACGTTATGGGATTCAGTTCCCGACGGATCACTCTAATGATCCAATTCTTTTCTAGTGTGCGTGCGAGTGCATGTCTCTATGCAGATGTGAAATTCACAAAACCCATGAGTGAACCCAGATCAGAGGACGGCATACCTTGGATGCCCTGACAACGTGCTTCGACTGTATCATTTTGTTACATGCGATGTTGCTCGCATTGATTGCCTTCTCAAGTTGCGTCGTTTTGCCCATGCCCATTAGTTCCCCACGCGTTCCTTTGCCTCCATCAGAGTCCAGTAGTTTGAAGAAGGACCATGCATCTGTCACATCCAAACCCAAACCTGGTTGGTGGCACCGATGCCCTTGAACAAAAATTGACTTATGTAGATTTAATCATCATCATCATCATCATCATCCCAGACAAGATGGAAAATAACAAACTGAAACTACCAAGCAGAAACTCTCAAAATAGATGCGCACAGCTGGCGTTCGAATGTGTTGATTCAGCATCTCGTAGGTGATTGCACCGGTATTGTCTGCCCCGAGCTGCGTGAACAGATATCTGATCTTTTTCAAGTGGGATTCCTGAGTGGTGTAGAAGTCATGGGACAAAATGGCACGCAAACTGTAGACAAAAGTTGTCTTGGGTCAAAATTACCAACCTCAAAATGGACGGTTCAATCACTACAAACGATTAATTTGTGGTTGGTGGGGGCCTCAATTTTGACCCATACCCAGATGGACCTGGACAAAGACACCATTGCAACCGCGTATCTTTGTTGTCCAAAATATTTTGCACAACTGCTGCCTGATCCTTCTGTGCGTTCTCAATCGCCGATTGGCAGAAAACACCTGCATGGTTCAAACTAGTGGAAACTGGATCGCAAACCATTGCATTGCATGAAACAGTCAGATTGGCCATCATGTTCGATATCTGCAATGTCCATGCCATTTCAACGCTTGAATTATACCACCGAACAAATCCGGAACCCAATCGTAATTCTCAACTGTTCGCTTCAACAACGGTTCTTACATGTTAAATGGTACTGATACGTTTTGTTCGCAAAAAGCATCATGAAATTCAATCAATTTTGGTATATAATTTATTTTTGTTTCAAACCGGAAGAAAAAGACATGTGCCAGGAAACCCCAGAATTAGCAAATAACCAATGGAACGAAACACATGTTTGAGTCAAGTGGGCGGTTTCGTTGCGCATAAAAACTTGTCGTCTTTACAACCTAGTTTGATTCAATTCAACTTTCAAATGCCAACTGCATATTCCAAACACTGTATCACTGTGATGGCATTGTTGGTACGATTGGTTTCTTTGCCCACTCCACCGCCATCACAAGCAAGGCCTGTTACCACATTTAACACAGCGAAATAGGTAAACGCAACCTGGGATGATGGTGGTGAAGCGTGCAACAACCCATATTGAATAATGCTGGGTACTGATTTTTCGTTTAAATCCAAAACAACATCGCCCCAAAAGTTTTCGTGCACAATAGGGGGCCATCGAAACAATTACATTATTGAGGATCTGGGCCACTCATGGGGTACCCCCCAGAAAAATTGTTTGGGTGCTGTTTTTAACTAAGGGTTTAATAAGGCAATAAGGCATCTGATTATTTGGGAAACCTGACATTTTCAAGGCTTTAGCATAGATATGGTTTTCTAAAGTAATTGGACCAGCTTTACCCAAAGAAAGGTGTGTTTAAAGGTGGATAAAGCTCCTCCCGAAAAAATTGGATCGAAGAAAAAACTTTCCACAATCGAGCCCCACCCCCACCATCCACAAGATACTCGATAATTTTTGGAAAAATCCCACAAACGAGGTCCATCACACTAATTGGTATCCAACATTACTGCGCATGCCAAGAGATCCTTGGCTGACCAAATCGCAGTCTGACATTCAGCCAGCCAGCGACGCAGCTTAGCAGACAGGAAGACAGACAGACAGAGACAGACCGACAGAGACAGACCCACAGAGACAGACCCACAGAGACAGACAGACAGAGACAGACAGACAGAGACAGACAGAGACAGACAGAGAAAGAGACAGAGAAAGAGAGAGAGAGAGAGAGAGAGGAGAGAGAGGGAGAGAGACGAACGGCCAGGCTGTCTGAGCAAGGTCTGCAGCTCTCTCTTCTGATCATTGGTACATGAAGGGTTATTGTACAAATTTTGATAGGTGGTGTGAAAACAGTGGTTAAGACACTTGAGGAAGAGGTCCCATTCTTGTTGAACATCATCCTGATTTTCAAATCTGTAAGGAAGGTGGGAAAACTGAGTGAAAGAACGGAAATCCCGTGATAACATGGTTTCACGTGTCCAGGTGACATTTAACAAGTCGGTCCACTCATCCTTGGTAAGCCATGAAGGAACATCCCATTTGGGGGCTGGTTTCAAACGACCTTTTTTTGTTTGCCGAACCAGTTTTCGAAATTCAACCCAAAAACCTTTGTGATCAGATAGGTGAATGTCATTGTTCATGTGAGCGTAAGTGGCGAGTTCAGAGTGAGAAACCGCTCCCCAATCAATGAAATGCTCACTATTCCACCTAGATCCATGTTCGGGATTTCCAATTAGATGGCCACCTTGGAGTCGTAAGTAATGAAAAGCTTTACTTTCTTTTGGGTCAGCGTTGAAATCACCAAGAACCATCCATGACTTGGAGTCCAGTCTGTGTTGTTCCCACCACATTC